>JBBBDQ010001878.1:552500-620000 GCA_037127315.1 Ascarosepion bandense
GATACACACACAAACATCTTGCCTTTTATATATATATATATAATCGATTTTCTGCACTATTGTAAGAACTGCAATCTTGAAACTTCTGAATATCGTTTCTTATGTCTTTGTCTATGAGTGTATGAAATTTGATTAAAATCGAACTACTCCTTCTATAACCCGATTTTTTCGATTATCGATTTTCGATATTTATCAGGTGTACCTCGACACAAAACCTAGCTAAGAACACTTGCAGACGCTTATAGTACAACTGTGTGAATTTTCAAGAAAATTGGTTCAGCCGTTTCGGAGTCTATAGGTAACGGACACACACATACACAGACACACACACACAATGAGACAAAGTTCCATTAATAAATAGGTTTCAATTAGATTCTACATACTAAGCCCACATTTTAAACCATTTGGCATAGACATTTTCTTTCTTTTTTCTTTCTTCTTTATGTACCGTTTCCCTTCAAGACGTAGGTGATCATGGACTTCCACTTGATACTCTCCCTTGCACAATGATGGTGCTTGCTTATTCGAAACATTTCTTCCTTCACTGTTTCCCACCGTGAAACAATGTCTAACATGTTTGTCATTCATTCTCTTACTACCTTAGTGAAATCGATCCCTTCGACATGCCCTACAACTGTGTTGTACCACACTCAGAATTTGTGTCAGTGGGACATACAGACACACATTCTTTTCCCTGTTCCCTCTGAATGAAAATTTGAAATTTGACTTTTGTCGCATCAGTGATCCTTAAAAAAGTAGTATTAATGTCAACTTTCATTTAACTTCGGGAAGCATAATTTGATTACGAGGTATCGCATTTGCCAATTTAGCTAACACCGCTTCTGTCAAGAAAAAAACGAAAAAAATAGAAGAAAAAAGAGAAGAAAAAATGAGACATAAAGAGATCAAAGGATAAAGCCTCCAAATTTAGGCGTCTTTTTTTTTTTATCTGCATCAAACACTGTAAAAGTATCGATGACCTCCTGATTAGAACGATGAAATGATTGCCTCTGCTGGTCTTCAATGACGTCGGGACACAAAGACCACTAACCTGTTAAAATTTTCGATGTCGGCATTTTTAAACTAAGTCTGTCAGGTCTGACAAAGTAAATTTGGCAATTGCTCTTGTAAAGAAACCGCCAATTTGTTGTCATCTGGAGTAAGTAATGGTTTGTAAAATTGAACGACTCTAAAACAAACAGCTTCCGTGATTATATTATATCAATTGCTAGACCTATCCTCTCTATTGTAATAAAGATCAAATCCTACAAAAAGTGACTTAGGCATAATTTCCAGGGAAATTCTAAAAAATCTAATAGAGAAGCTACTATTGAATCGACAACCAAACCTTTGGAAATGTTCTTCAGATACAATATACTAGTTTAACAACATCAAAAACAAATCTAAATCCACCTTCCTTAAATTCGATATTGTCGATTTCTATTCCTCTATATCAAGGGACCTTCTTGAGAGTTGTTTAAGATTTGCTAAAAATTACATTTCGGATAGGGACTACGAAATTATCTTTGCGGTCAGAAAATCCATTCTCACCTTTGATGATTCCACATGGACAAAGGGGGAGGTTTTTGACATCCCTATGGGAGCATATGATTCAGCCCAGGTGGCGGATCTTGTGGGAATTTACATTTTAGATATTCTAAGTAGATTTTTAGACCCAAAACAATTAGGCCTATATCGGACGATGGATTAATAATTATCCCTAATACCAATGGGCCCTACACAAATAGGGTACACAAAACAATAATTATATACGTCGTAGAACTGCATTACAAATTTACGAACTGCGTCTGCTATTTGGTAATTGTCATCGTTGCTTAGCAATGTTTTATGTCAACACAAGATAAAATCATCTTTGATGGTGGATGTTTTTATGTTAACGTCCCTGCAACCTCTCTGAAGATGGCTCATGTGAGCCGAAAGCTTAGAACCAACATAATAAAAAAATATTCAAATGTTGGATAATACTTGTATTTATTTTCACCTGAAATTAAAGCCAAAATATGATGTTTAGAACGGCTCATGATTAAACATAACAGACATTCATTGTCTCTTATATTTAACAATATATACTGAGAAAATTATCTGCTGCTTCGATACACTATATATCTATGCCTATATATGATGATGGACTCTACCGTCGATTACGACGTATGAGGTCTAGACAACCGTTTAATTCGATGTAGCATGCCTGCACTACAACAATTTGTTTAGGGCTCCTTTTATCACCCCTCCCCAGTATGGGGAAAGCAGTGCTGTCCCTAAATAGGGCTGCTTTGTCACCGAAGGAGGACACGAGCTGCACAATTGCTCAGGTATTTGTGCAGAACGGCCATCACCCACCGGTCACCACAGTGTAGAGATCCAGCTAGAAACTTCCAGTGATATCCTTCATCTGCTCCCGTCACCTTCACTCTATCGCCTGTGGACTTTTGTGTGTGCAGGACTTAATAAACTTAAGTTGTCAGGAAACCGACACAAATGATTTGATTATAGCGGTGAAAGGCAGTGCAAATACTATTCACACTTTTTGGATCCATTCATAAACTCAAGTCGGTGCAAAAAATTGCCACAGATTAAGCAAGAAAAGACCTCAGGTTTACCTATATATATATATATATATATATATATATATATATTATAATAATATAACTAATATCATCTATATATATATATATATATATATAGCATGATGTATATATATATATATATATGTATAACTAATATCATGCTATATATATATAGCATGATGTTATATATATATATATATATATGTATAACTAATATCATGCTATATATATATATATATATATATAGCATGATGTTATATATATATATATATATGTATAACTAATATCATGCTATATATATATAGCATGATGTTATATATATATATATATATATATATAACTAATATCATGCTATACATATATATAATAGAATAAGTAACAAATTAGTAGCAAAAATGTGTCTTTAATCTTCCGAACAGGCTACACAGGTGATGCGTACAAGCGCTTCTTGGAAAACATGCCTGATTTCGTTGATGATATTCCACTGATCACTGATCGACAACGGCGCTTCATGAATGATAGTGTGCTCCTGCACACTTCAGTCACACAGCCCGTAGTTTCCTAAGATCGAAGGTTTACTGGCCGGTTACATAGGGAGATGTGGACCTATAACATAGCCTCCACGCTCACCTGTCGTAAACCCCTTACGTGTGAGGCCATTTGGAAAGACTGATGTGGACACTCTCCGTAACCGAATTGTAGCAGGGTGTGAGACACGAGGAAACACGCTAGACATTGGGCAGCGTGTTCACGAGTCAATGAGACGTCGATATGACGGCTGCGTTAAGGCAGAGGGTGCCAATTGCGAACACTTGCTATAGGTTACTCGAAAACCCTGTATGTGTCGGATGTAGAAAATAAAGGGATTCTGGTTAACACATGTTTTAAAAGAATATAACTCGGAAACATAGCGTTTCCGGATATATGTATCATTACTTAGAAACAGGCAAGTTATACCATCTATTTTTGAAACACCATATATATATATATATATATATATATATATATATATATATATATATATATACTAGCAGTATAGCCCGGCGTTGCTCGTGTATAATGAAAGCTCAATGGTCCTGGAGCTCAGACTCAGCCTAAAGAATATTTGTGAGAATTGGAAAAAAATTGTGGATTTTTATAAAGGACATACAGACAGATAAACAGACACACACACAAACCTCTTGCCTTATATATATATATTATCAATTTTCTGCACTATTGTAAGAACTGCAACCTTGTAACTTCTGAATACCGTTTCTTATGTCTTTGAATACGAGTGTATCAAATTTGATTAAAATCGGACCACTCCTTCTATAACCCGATGTTTTCGCTAATCGATTTTCGATATTTATCGGGGGTACCTCGACACAAAACCTAGTTAAGAACACTCACAGACGCTTAACTGTCTAAATTTTCAAGAAAATCGGTTCAGTCATTTCGGAGTCTATAGGTAACGGATACACACACACAGGCACACACACACAGACACACACACAGACAAAGTTCCACTTATAAATAAGTATATATATATATATATATATATATATATATATATATATATATATATATATATATATATTATAAATTATATTTTAGTACATGTACAATTTTTTTAAAATCCACTACAAAATATGCATTTTGTTTTGACATTGGAATTTCAATATCTCATCAGGTGGTGTGAAAAGGAATGGAAGGCCACTTTTCTTATATTTGGCGAGTTGTGTGTGGGATGTTGGTGGGGGTTAGCGATAAGGGAATAAGTTTTGTAAATTGTCCGTTAGAAATTTGAAGAAAGTGGGGAGGGGAGAGGATATAGTTGATTAATGGAAGTCTCGGGAATTTTGTAGACAGATTTAATATTAGAAAATGGGATATTGGTTTTATTCCAGCCTGGCTAGCCTTTATTCTTTGGGTTTATTAGACGGGGAGGGTAAGGAGGTGTAAAGGGTGTGGAGGGATGGGATTGAACCTATCTTTAATGTTTACTTGTACAACTGTAGAATATTTTTGTATTTAAGTTTTTAGGATTAAGCTAATTTTGTATATTTGACCTTAATTTTGAATTTAGGAAATCACATTTTTTTCAATAAAGGTTTAAATCAGATCACAGTTTGTGGTGTGTAATAAGTAAAATTTGATGTAAAGCGTTCTTAGTACTATAAAGTTTTATCGTCTCTAGAGGATCCTAGTTTTGGCTTTTGTAGTATTTTTTTAGCATGATTGTAAGATTAGTTCTTTAATGTGTTTGCAATTCGTTCTTTATTCACTCGGATAACCTGTTCCTCTAAGGAATTCTAAAGGATATTGTCTAGTCACAAGATTTATAAAAAAAACTTACACTCTAGCTGCTAATGTTAAATCTGTCTAGAAATCAAAGATACCCATTAATCAAACATACTCACTACCCACACCACTCTCCTCAAAATTCTAAAGGTCATCAGGTCTTGTTCCCCTCTTACTAACCCCCCTGCCAACATCACATACACAACTGACCAAGTATAAGAAAAGAAAGTTTGGAAGCCTATTTTTAATAGAAAAAAATCGGTTTCCAAACTGTGATCTAATTAAAAATTAAAAATTTAATAGGAAAAATCTATTTCCTAAATCCAAAATTAAGATTAAATATACAAATTTAAATTAATTATAAAAACTCTGTTTAAATACAAAAATATTCTGTTCAAAATAAGCATCCCACCCCTTACCGGCTCTTCTAAGAAATCCAAAGGATATAGTCTAGTCACAAGATAATAAAAACTTACATTCTAACTGATAATGTTAAATCTGTCTAGAAATCAAAGACTCTCATTAATCAATCATTTTAACTAGCCACACCACTTTCTTCAAAATTCCAACGGTCAATACACGTGACTTGTTTCCGTATGACTAACCCCCACCAACACCTCAAATACAACTGACCAAATATAAGTAAAGAGGCTTTCCATTCCTATCCACACCACCTGATGAGACATTGAAGTTTCAATGTCGAAACAAATGTACATTTGTAGTGGATATATATAAAACATTATGTATATGTTCTAAAATATAATTTATATATATATGGTATTTCAAAAATCGATGTCATACACACGCAAATATATGTTCGGGTAGTCCTAGACGCTCTTTAAGAAAAACTCAGGCTGTTCAAGTATAGGCTATTGGACAACATTTGTTGGAAAATCAAGAGTGTACCTCTGGCTATGAGGACACTTGGTTTTCTGTCTTGCACAGTGCCCCCTCGGACCATCATTTACGTGTTGTTGGGGCTGTTTATTTGAAGACCCAACAGCCTAGTCTGTGCAGTCAGAAAGAAAATTTCACTCGCGCCTTACGATTACTGGATGGACTGTGAGTTATTCCTTTTCTATTTTAATACTCTTTTGGAATTGTATGTTTAAACACACTTTCCATTTTAATTATTTTTGTTTGATTAAAATTATACTTTTAAATGTGTTCCAACTTTACCTTCTGTCAGCAAATTTCGTGTCCTGTATATCATTAATATTAACGCAACGAGCACCTTTGATAGGCTGAAAGAATCCTAAGGTACACAAAATGACGTCTACTTTGTTTAAATATATATATATATGTTACGTTCTCACACCCTGGAAAAATGGTAGACTTTGAAAAACAGCAGCTATTCTAGCATCTCCGCATTGCTCATTCAGTAATGAATTAGAGCACTCTGGCTATTGGGCATGTATAATGATGATAATATACACGCTAAAAAGACTGCCTCATTCTACCGAGGTAGAAGCACCGACTGACGTAAAATCGGTCGGGGTTCAATCCTGGGTAAAAAGCAATTGGATGTCTAACCGTACTGATGAGCTGTGATACAGCGAAACAGATCTGTCTGCAGATGACTACGCTCTCACAGCCTGATTGAGCACTCTGGAAGAATGATAGACTTTGAAAAACAGTAGCTACTCTAGCATCTACGCATCGCTCATTCAGTAATGAATTAGATCACTCTAACTACTGGCGCATGATACATCATATGCTAAATGTCTACCTCCTTAGCTCAGAGGGAGAATCGCCGACTGACGGTCGGGGTTCAATCCTGGGTAAAAGCAATCGGATGTCTAACCGTACTGATGAGCTGTGATACAGTGAAACAAATCTGTCTGACGATCCGCTTAGGTGAAGCCTTGGTAGGTTGTTGGCTCACTAGGTTTACTTTACTTATTCTGCTCTGCTTAAGTATTGAGTGCTTTTTTGTTGGTTGATTACTCGTCTCGGGTTTTTTCTTTGGGCTACGTACTGGCTTGGTCCGAATCCCTTTGGCTGATGTTCATGCGCTTAGCTCTTTCTTTTTTTACGCTGACGACACCACCGTTTAATCTCGCCTCGATCAAAAAATCTGCCGAGCTTGAGAAGGGCCTCCAATACGTGGTGGACTGGGGTAAGAAATGGCTCGTAAATTTTAATACTTCCAAAACGAAGCTGCTATCCATTAACCACCATAGACAATTGCTTCTAACCGCCATTAGCATGGAAGAGGCTAGCCTCCCTAAGAGTAAAACACTACGCCACTTTGGCATCAAACTCTCAGCGGGCCTCAAATGGAATGACTATATCGAATCGATTGCTAAATCCACTGCTAAAAAGGTCGGTTCACTGTGCAGAGTCAGGAAGTTTTTCCCATCTGAGTCCATCCTGCACATATATAAATCTACCATCCGCCCGTGTATTGAATACTGCTGACATATCTAGTCGGGTGACCCTGCTATTCACCTCAGAGTTTTTGACAAAATCCAACGGAGAATCTGTAATGTGATCGATACGGACTTGACAGCTCGGCTGCAGTTGCTATCTCACCGGCGTGACGTGGCTTCCCTGTACCTCTTCTATAAATACGTTAACGGCTTCTGCTCCGATGAACTTAGCCCACTGGTGCCCTCTATATATGAATTTACACGAGCTACTAGATTAGCAACTAGGTCCCACCATTTTACAGTTAAGCCGATAAAATGTAACCGCAATTTCTACTCTAAAAGTTTCTTTTCACGCAAATCACGACTGTAGAATTCCCTTCCGTATAGTTGCTTCCTCGACAGCTGCAATATCCAGGAATTTAAATGTAAGGTCAATAGACATCTCCTATCACACTAACTCGCATCCAGTCTCTCAAGCTCTTTTCTCCATCTACTCCACCCACATCCTCGGTATTCTCATCCGTCTATTACCCTCCTCCTGACATTTTCTTATAACTAACCCCTGTTTCTCATCACTTTCCCCTATGTACCACCCTGCGCAACAGTGGCAGTAGAATGTCTTGTTTGGGGTGAAATGATTAATATATATATATATATATATATATATATATATATATACATTTATGTGTGTGTGTGTATGTGTGTGTGTGAAGGCACGCGCGTGGGCGTATCGTTAAAAACGGCTGATGAGCAAGTATTTTTAAAAATATTTGATTTAATTTTTCCAGTAGTCTTACATGTTTACTTTTTAATGGAGATACGAAATGCAAAAAAAAAAAAAAAAAAAAATGTTCCATAAAATTAACTTTCCAAGCGTTTTTAGCTACTTCACTGGCCATTTACAAAGATGTTATTTTACCGATTTTTTATCCTCATCTTTTGACTGTTACGTAATTTTCCAAAAGAAGCTTTCTTTAAAAGTAAACATGTATGAATACTGGAAAAAAAAATAACAAAATCTTCCTTGTCGGTCGTATTTAACGAAACATTTATGAAATATATATACATTTGTCATCAAAATAAAAGCCTGTTTCGCAGCTCATCAGTGTGGATAGACATCCACTTGGTTCTGGCCGGGATCAAAATTCAACCGATTTGCTGTCAGTCGTAGTCGCTAACCCCTAAGCCATATATATATATATATATATATATATATTTTGGTTAGGCAGCAATGAATATATATATATATATATATATATATATATATATATATATATATATATGTAGATATGTAGATATATATATATATATATAATTAAATTTGTTTTTTAATTAAAGAAAGAAATCATGTATTCCTCAATATTATTAATTATTTTTCAAATTTAAAGTGAATCTTCATTCTGATTTACTTAATTTTAACACACACATAAGTTTTCATGTCTTCCCATATCTATAAATAACAAACGTATTGTTTCTTATATCCAAAAGAAAATCATTTTCACAACAATGATCCAGCATTGCCTGATAGCGAGGTAGAAATCTCGAAACATAAAAATTTCTGTGTTGCAATGCATTTTAATTTAAAAAAAACATATTTAATTATATGATTGTATTATGCTCTACAAACTTTATTGCATTAAGCACTTTAATAAAAAAAAAAAGTAAATGCCACCGAACTTGGAATTGTAAGACTATTGGTTCCCTTCACCTGGATATATATATATATATATGATTACTTAGTTATATATATATATATATATGATTACATATATATGTATATATATATATATATATATACATATATATATAACTAAGTAATCATATATATATAGATATATATAGATATATATATAGATATATATATATATATATGATTACTTAGCACGAGATATATATGTATATATATATATATATATATATATATATATATATATATATATATATATATATATATATATATATATATATATACATATATATGATTACTTAGTTATATATATATATATATATATATATATATGATTACTTAGTTATATATATATATATATATATGATTACTTAGTTATATATATATATATATATATATATATATAGATTACTTAGTATATATATATATATATATATATATATATATATATATGATTACTTAGTATATATATATATATATATATATATATATATGATTACTTAGTTTTTGTTCATAATAAAATTAGACCAGTACACAGTTGTATTAAAAAAAATATTCAATGCAATTTTATTGTAGATCTTTTGAATATTCTTCATTTGTAAACGAGTTAATATATACACTACCAGTCACAATTATTAGGCCACGTCAGTATTTAAAAAAAATGATGTATTTCATACTATTTTTAAGTATTTATTGCCATTTTCTATGAAAATAGAATGGTTCATTTGTTAATATTGCACAATGGCATGTGCATCAAATGAATTTATAAATATTTAATAGTTACCTATATTTAATAATTACCTATATTTAATAGTTACCTATATTGCAAGTCCATCAATGAACGAATGAAGAAAATTTAGGGAGATTCCGACGGATTCATCTTTGCTTCCTTGCCTTGTAAAATTTTGCAAAGTAACATTTAAAAAAGAATCATTCTATTTTCATTTGACAATAAATACTAAAAGTCGTATGAAAAACATCAATTCTTAAAAAAAACTGGGGTGGCGTAATAATTATGGCCGGTAGTGCTCATATCTATCTATCTATCTATCTATCTATCTATCTATCTATCTATCTATCTATCTATCTCCGTCTATTCATATCTATCTATCTATCTATCTATCTATTCCAGACAGTTCCTATCTATCTATCTATCTATCTATCTATCTATCTATCTATCTATCTATCTATCGCAAAGTGTTGAGAGGGAAAATATAAAAGTGAAGGCGAACAGATATCAGAAGAAAAATGGTAACCAAGGATGAATTCGTGGAAAACCAGAAAGGAAAAATAGGGACACATGAAAAATAAAGAAATGGATATATAGTATTCAAACCAGCAAAAATAAGTTACACAAGGGGAGAAACAGAGAGAGAGAGAGAGAGAGAGACCGATAGAGAAAGAGAGAACGAGACATCGATAAAGAGAGAGTAAGAGAAAGAGAGAAAGATCAATATAGAGAGAGTGAGTGAGTGAGAGACACTGATAGAGAGAGAGAGACACCGACATATATATATAGAGAGAGGGAGAACGATAGAGAGAGAGAGAGAACGATAGAGAGAGATACATTGAGAGAGAGAGATGAAAATAGAGAGAGGGCACGCATGGTAGAGAGAAAGAGAGAGAGAGAAAAACGGAAGCCAGTTGAAGAAAGGAAGAAATTAGGGCAAAATAAAGAGGAACAGTGCGGTAAGGGTAGAGGTTAGGGGTCGAGGAAGTAAAAAGGGCGGGAATCCAACGTTGCCATAGCACCTTCCCTTGCCTTGGAAATGAGATTCTGCGATGTTTTAATTGCTCGCTGTTGAGCAGACACCTGCGACACGAAATAGAGGAGGTGCGCATGCCCGTGCGATGGGGAGAGGCAGAGAGTAAGAAATATTGATTAACACGGACACAATTGCATAGGGATGTACGCACGCACGCACGCAGGCACGCCAGCACGCACACACATACAGACGGACACGCACACACACTCCCATGCGAACATGTAAATGTAAAAGTCTTCATTTGAACAATTGCATCCGTACACACATATACACACACACATATCCACACACATACACACACACACACATACACACACCATGCCCCCCCACACGTATATATATATATATATATATATATATATATATATATATCCGTATCATATTTACAAAAAATTAAAACCATCAACATGATTTCTATCAATGGAGCTAAAAAAATATCAGCGAGCGGACATATATTTTATGGATTCGAAGAATATCGCAATAATAATAATAATAACAATATTAATGTTATTTTTTTCGGCCATTCAGAATTCGGGATTCAAGGAAGGAGACATTTACGTGTACATCAAGATTTTTAATTGACTGAAATAAATTCTATACTCGTCTGTTCATATCTATCTATCTATCTATCTATCTATCTATCTATCTATCTATCTATCTCTGTCTGCTCATATCTATCTATCTATCTATCTATCTATCTATCTATCTATCTATCTCAGTCTGCTTCTATCTATCTATCTATCTATCTATCTCAGTCTGTTCATTATCTATCTATCTATCTATCTATCTATCTATCTATCTCAGTCTATTCATATCTATCTATCTATCTATCTATCTATCTATCTATCTATCTATCTATCTATCTATCTCATCTATCATCTATCTATCTATCTATCTATCTATCTATCTCAGTCTTATCTATATATCTATCTATCTATCTATCTATCTATCTGTTTCAGTCTGTTCATATATATCTATTTATCTATCTATCTATTACATATTTCTTTGCTTGGAGTGAATTCGGTTTAAAAGAAAATGTTTCGGTTCTGTGATAGAAGGTTTGCATTGCAGAACCCATGCAATTATCCTATTAGAACATTTCGCTTTTGCATGTTGTTCCGTAAAATCTTTCCGTAATAATAATAATAATAATAATAATAATAATAATAATGATAATAGTAATAATAATAATAATAATAATAATTTAACCTAAGGAACCGTTAGTTCTCATCAAATGCATTCTTTTCACTCACTTTACGCCTGCGTAACTCCTTTTCCGTTTCTCGTTTTATCTACACCTACAATTTTCAAGGGTTTTATATGAAACATCAATGACAATCTTCTGTCTGTCTGTAACTTATTCTTTTTTTATCTTTTCTCCTCACCGAAATATTCTTATCTTCTCGAACTCTTAGTAACCTTGTGTTTCTCAGTGGCATTATCGCCTTGCTTATGAAAAAAAAAAAATTGAAATTAAATCGCATAAAAAACACCAATCAACACAATATATATATATATATATATATATATATATATATTAAAAAAGGATTAATTCAAAGATGTTGAATGGCCATTTCGATATGAAGATCCCCACGGGGGACGACACATCACCTCAGCAACAGAAAAATCCTTTCAGAAACTGGAGAAAAATTAGTCTACTTTTCCTTTTTAAATAGATTGCAAAGAAATTAAAAAATAAATAATAAAATAAAATAAAAATAAAAATAAAGGGAAAGAAAAAGAAATATATATTTGCTCTGTAATATTTTATTACATGGAGCTCTCTTCCTGTATCATTTTTTAATATTAAAATAAATTTTTAATATTAATTAGGATCGGGTTTTTGGAATTTACCTTCCTGCTTTTTTCCCTTGGATTGAAGTATCTGAATTAAAATATATATATATATATATATATATATATATATATATATATATATATATATATACAAGAAATCCCACAAATTGCTACCAATAAAACAAAAATATCATATCACTTGAACTGTAAAAATAATCTTTTTTTTAATTATTTCACCCCAAGCAAGGCAGTACCGCCACTGTTGTTCAGGCGGCTACATAAGAAGAGTTGAAAGTTTTTAGACAAAAACAAAGGGAACCAGCTACAGGGGTATCAGAAAAGGGGCAATAGAAAGATGTGAATACAGTAGGAAGACAGTTGCGAAGGTAGAGAGAAAGGAAAATAAACATTTACACGGGGTGATGTGGAAAGGGAAGGTGCTCAATGGATAAGAGATTGGAATTGATTTTGCATTTAAATTCAGCCGACAGGAAAACAAGTATAACGAAAAGAAGATCAACAGGCGGGAAACGCGTGAAAAGAAGCCGCTGGAGTAGAATTTTCGCTTACATTTGGTGGATCTGTAAAAGAGAAGGACCTTGATGACAGTCTGGTTGCCCGAGCAAATTCTTGTGGAGGGGGCACCAGTCACCTAAGTTCGTCAGAGCAGAAGAGATGAACATATTTATAGAAGAGACAGAGGGAAGCCATATGCCGCCGATGAGAAAGTGGCTCGAGTCAAGCTGCCTCCAAGCTTTCCAACAATTACCCATTAACAAATATCAATAATACCAAAAATATGTCATAAAATTTAATCAGAGACATATTAAATATATTTAATTCAGACAAATAGGACAACTGAAGTCACCTGTAGAATTAAAAATGCGATATTTGAAATTGCTGAAACCGATATAAGAAAAGAAAAAAAAAGAAAAGAAAAAAGAATGCTATTCTGATAATGGCTTATCTAAGAAAAATGTACAGAGATCTATACTGAAATAATATTGTACCAGAAACCAGAAAAATATTTTAAAATATGTACTAGAAGCCATTAAAATGGTTTGAAATATGTATCAGAAGCCAGAATGATGGTTTGAAATATGCACCGAAAGCCAGAATAATCGTTTAAAATATGCATCAGAAACCAGAAAAATGGGTTTGAATATGTACCAGAAGTGAGAATAATGATTTGAATTATGTTGGTTGGTTGGTTGTTTTTGTTTTATGGCATATCAACCTCGGCGGGTCATTCATTGCCAACTAAATTTTATTTTATTTATTGCTGGTAATACCTTTTACTTTCAACAATTTATTGTTGTTTTTGTTTATATAAGTTTTGTGTCTAATAATACTTTTTCTTTTTCGAGTAACAAGATTCATTGGGATTTGTTTTTTATTTAAGGGCAGGGTCCCCAGGTCCTACCCTTGTTATTTAACCCATAACTGGAGGGAGGGGACGAATGACCTTTCCCAAGGGTACCAGTGTACTTAAGTGAATGCAGGGTATTCAACTGGAATTCGAACTCGGCTCACCGATTTCTCTTTCCGAGCCGATATCCACTGCACCACAATGCACATCTGTCACTACACTCTTACAGCACCTGGTATTCCCGAGCTGTCACCGATCTAAGTACTGACCAGGCTCAACGTTGCTTAACTTCGGGGATCGAGCGAGAACCTTGAATTATGTACCAGAAGCCAGAATAATGATTTGAAATATCTACCGGAAGCCAATATCCGTTGCACTACAACGAACAGACCACACAAGCTCAAATTAAAAAATATTCAGCGTCGTCTATCTTCAGTGTAGCTACCTCCACTAAATCGCTAAAAAAACATAGTATATATATATAAAAAAAAGACCCCAAATTTAATAAAAACGAAACTTTTCTATTAAAATGTTTATATTATCATTAAGAGGAAAGATCAAAGTAATTTTTGATTATTTAAAAAAAAACTTTAATTCCTTCTAACATATTCGAAATTTTTTGCAGAAAATCTTGTTTTGATTTGAGTTAGCGGGTAACCCAAAACGTTACGATTGTTTGCAATGGAAAACGTAATGATTGCATCACCCATTTTTTTCCCGGTGACACATTCATTTGGAAATTCTCGCAAAAATCAAATAATTGTCGGATTTTAATGAAAGTTTCAGTTCTCATTCACTAATGAATAAAATTATTCTTAAAAGTATTATTTTTTTTAAATCTTGGAAAAATATTATTTTTTTACCGTTTTTACCCACCTCTACGTAAATTCATGAAATTTTAATAAGTTTTAATTTGTTGCGGTCTATAATTATATTAGTTAAATGCAGGACTCATTGGAGAATATAAATAATTTACTTTTTTTTAAACCACATTGCGCCGGTGAGAAAGTGACTGTATCTGAGCTGCCAAGTCGGCAGCATTAGATTTTGTCAAGGATCCCAAGGTGGATAGCAGGAGCACCCGACCAGATATGGCAGCAGTATTCAATGCACGGGCGGATGGTAGATTTATATATGTTCGGGACTGTTTTAGACGGGAAAAATTTCCTGGCCATACACAGAGAAGAGACTTTCTTAGCAGCGGATTTAGCTATGGATTCTTTATAATTCCGCTTGAGGTCTTTTGTGAGAGTTAACCCGAGGAGGCGCAGTGTTTTGCTTTTAGGGAAACTAGCTTGATCCATGCTAATCGGGCGTAGTAGCGATTGTCTGTGATGGTTAATAGATAGCTGCTTCGTTTTGGAAGCATTAAAATTAACGAGCCAATTTTTTACCCCAGTACGCCACGGATTGCAGGTTCTTTTCAAGCTCGGCCTCGAGGTTTGCTTTGTCGGCCTCGACAGATTTTTGATCGAGGCGAGAGTAAACCGTAGTGTTTAATTAAAACTAAAAGAAAAGTTTCAAGAAATCTTTTTCATTTTTAAAAATTCAGTTTAAAAGTAACTATGCAGGTTTTTTTCAAGATTTAGTAGAGGTACCAATTTAGTGGAGGTACCGATTTGGTGGAGGTACCTACTTCAGTGTTTATGCCTATCTTTCTACCCGCTCTAAACTATCCGGCAGCAATGTTTCTGATCGGGAGATTGTGAGGAGTATGGAATTATCTCTTAATTGCTGTTGTTTCTAGATCCACCCAAACCCGGAGTGGTAGCACCTGTTAGGGTCCCAGCTATGAGCAAATAGTTAACCCCCAAAATGGGGGTCAAAACACTATGAAAGTATAAAAATACACTTTTATAGAAATATATACATAAAAATAGACTTTTATAGAAAAATATACATTTTTGAAGGAAAACTATTACCAACAATACATCTTTGAAGAAAAAATTATGGCCATAACACATTTTTGAAGGAAAAAAAAATATTCTCAGCAAAACATTTTTGAATACTAAACTAGAAGACATTTTCTAAAATAAAAAAGAATAAAAACAAAAGCGTTTTATTAAAATCTAACTAAATCAACCTTCTCACTATAAATAAAATATTTAAAAAAATACTTTAAAACCCCATCTTTTTGGCATTAAATAATCCACAGAGGTTGATATGCCGTTAAAATAAAAAAGAATAAAAACAAAACATCTTCATTAAAATCTGACTAACTCAACCTTGTCACTACAACAAAGCATTAAAAAAATGCTTTAAAACCCCACCTTTTTGGTATTATTTAAACCCACAGAGGTGTTGATATGCCGTTAAACAAAACTCAAACTCTAAGCATATAAGACTCGATCACCAAGAACATTGTTTAATCTGAAGAATTCTATTTTTCTTTTAGAAGATAAAACACATTACATAGTATCTTAGTCATTTTCAGGATAGAGGCAGCCAAAATAAAACAGGTAAAGAAATTTAAATACCTGTGGTGTATTCTGGGATGTGCGTTGTGGTCCAGTGGATATCGACTCGGAACGAGAAATCGGAGAGCCGAGTTCGAATTCCAGTTGAATTCGTTGCAATCATATACGCGCAAATACCCTTGGGAAAGGTATTAATCCGTCTCTTCTCTCCAGCTATGGGTCAAATAAAAGGACAGATTGGGTTCTATAGCCTTGAGTTGGCAACCAGTCTACCACAGAAAGAAACGGCAACCTACTGCGGGATAATCTTCTGCCTAGTCAGTCATGTCTCTTTCGAAACATGATCGCCCAAAGCGTATATCACGTATGACACTTTTAACTGTCTGACTGAATATTAATAGTTGAAAACATGATTAAGGCTTCTACTGGGCATAAAGTGGGGGACCGGTTTTCTATTGTTATGAATTAACAAACTTATCCCCCATTAATTACTACTTAATAATGTAATACATCTCTGCTCGCTCTAGCTATGAGTCAAATAACAGGACAGATTGGGTTCTACAGCCTAGACTGGCAAACAGTCTACCGCAGAAAGTAATGGCAACCTACTGCGGGATAATCTTAACTGACTGATGTGTTTTGACATAGGATAGAAAGTGTGACACTGAGATCCGAAGAAGCATTGGCATGACCAAAGACCATTTCAAAAACTAACCAGAGTACTGAGAGACAGGAAGATTTCATTAAATTAAACAATATATTCCTAATCCGCTAGGTGTGCTTCTACACGGCAGCTAACGTTTGACGATCTCTTCAAAATGAAAAAGTGGATCGAAACTACAGAAATGTGGTTCTACAGAAGGATGCTGAGGATGCCATGCATTAGACATGTGAGCAACAACAAGAGAGGATGCAAACGAGAAGAAAACTTATACTTAGCACTAGGAATAGACAGCTAAGGTTTCTGGGACATGTAATGAAGAAGGGAAGGGGGTTGGAGAATTTAATACTCACAGAGAGAAAGAGAGACAGGGGAAAGCAGTGCGAGATATATTTAATAGGCTTGTGAAAATGGATGGCGTAGCAGGGCTTTGGAGAGAGACCATAAAGGAAAAATATTAAAAGCGAGAAGGGACTAAGACAAAATTGGAAGTTATATAAAACATGGGAACATGCTTAATATTAGAAAGGGGTAGTTAGCATTTATAGGGTATCATAATGTGATACGCTCGGTTATATAAAACATGGGAACATGCTTAATATTAGAAAGGGGTAGTTAGCATTTATAGGGTATCATAATGTGATACGCTCGGTTATATAAAACATGGGAACATGCTTAATATTAGAAAGGGGTAGTTAGCATTTATAGGGTATCATAATGTGATACGCTCGGTTATATAAAGCATGGGAACATGCTTAATATTAGAAAGGGGTAGTTAGCATTTATAGGGTATCATAATGTGATACGCTCGGTTATATAAAACATGGGAACATGCTTAATATTAGAAAGGGGTAGTTAGCATTTATAGGGTATCATAATGTGATACGCTCGGTTATATAAAACATGGGAACATGCTTAATATTAGAAAGGGGTAGTTAGCATTTATAGGGTATCATAATGTGATACGCTCGGGACAAACTGAGAGCAAGAAAGACCGATGAAAAAACGTGAGATACTTGAAGAAATGGATGGCGGAACAAATCTTACAAAAAAAATTATTAAAAGCTATAAAGGACAGGAAATTGTGGAGAGCCATGGCCGTCTACATCCTGAACAAAAACGACACATAGAAGAAAAAGAGTAACGTTTAGGCTAGATAAAAAAAAGACCAAATTTATCAAAATCTACAAAGGACAAGAAACTATGGAGGGCCATGACCGCCTACGTCCTGAACGTAGATGACACATAAAAACAGTTATCAGCTTTGGGTAAATGGATGGCGGAACAAAGTTTTGGAAAAATAACAAAAGGACAAAAATTTATTAAGAGCAGCAAAATTGTGGAGAGCCATGATTTGCCAAAGTGCTGAACGGTTTCGGCGCAAAAAGAAAAAAAAAAAGAATCCCACAAATGAACCTAAGATTAAATTCTTCACTTTGTTTAATACAGACTGTTTCTCATAGACATTTCACTGTTCACACTTAACTAATCAAAATGTAAATTGCGATGCATAAATTGTCGTCTAAATGACGCCAAAATTAAAACAAGACTAACATTTTATTTTAACGCACATATTTACCAAAAATGACACAAAAATATCTTGAATCACTAAAGAGTAGATTTATTCAAGAAAATTGCTATTGGCTTCAACCACCGCTTTCAGAAGACTTGGAAATCTCCTGCAACTCTTCTGGACGGTATCGTTCATTTAGGTTGTGAATGCTGCCGTAATCATTACCTAGTGTTTATCTTTTGTCATACAAGGAAGTTTTGGTCATCTCTCGCACAATTTCGCCCAATACATACTAATCAATGGAGAGTTAAGTAGATATATGTCAAGGGTGATGGAGTCTGACAGCCATGACAGGATTTTCTTGCTTGTGTTGCATAGTGAAGAGTCCTGTTGCCGGATATAGTGGTTTCCAGCAGCCACCCCTTTGATCCAGGACAGCACCACTTCTTCAAAGCACTTGGTGTAGGCCTCCGTGTTAAGGCCCCCTGGGAAAATAAAATGGAGGCATCACGTCGCCATCACTAGTGATCACTCAAAACATCAAGATGTTGACTGGATATATCATCCAACTCTTTTCGAATCCTCTTCACTGCTTTCGTATTGTCACCCAAACACTCCAAATTGTTCATAAATTCTCTTTATCCGTCTTATTTAACAAAAGATACTTCAAAAGAAAGGTTGTTTTATATAGAACTAGCAGTATAGCCCGGCGTTGCTCGGGTGTAATGAAAGCTTTAAAACTAATCC
Organism: Ascarosepion bandense; assembly: GCA_037127315.1. Taxonomy (NCBI): domain Eukaryota; kingdom Metazoa; phylum Mollusca; class Cephalopoda; order Sepiida; family Sepiidae; genus Ascarosepion; species Ascarosepion bandense. The sequence continues at coordinate 571,701 of JBBBDQ010001878.1, forward strand.
ATGGTCCTGGAGCTCAGACTCTTTGGACGTTGGCACAAAAGACTAAAAAGCAATAGTTGTTTCCAGTTAAAGCGAAACCGTAGACTGAAAGAAAAACAAATGGATGTAAGTCAAATTTTGATTTCCTGTTATCGATATCAAATAAGTTTTTTCGTTGTAAACTGAATATTGACGGCTAAATAAATCCTCTGAGTAAATGATATCATGGCTGAGACTAAGAACTACAATTATACCTACTTAGAGCCAAACCCGAAGCAAAAACTAAAATAAAAGGGCTGAAAAAAATACAGACATACAGGCAGATAAACACACACACACACAAACATCTTGCCTTTTATATATATATCATCGATTTTCTGCACTATTGTAAGAACTGCAAACTTGAAACTTCTGGAATATCGTTTTTTATGTCTTTGTCCATGAGTGTATCAAATTTGATTAAAATTGGACCACTCCTTCTATAACCCGATTTTTTCGATTATCGATTTTCGATATTTATCGGGGGGACCTCGACACAAAACCTAGCTAAGAATACTCGCAGGCGCTTGTAGTACAACTGTGTAAATTTTCAAGAAAATTGGTTCAGCCGTTTCGGAGTCTATATGTAACGGACACACACACACACACAGAAACACACCCACAGACAAAGTTCCATTTATAAATAAGTTTAGATACGCACACACGGAGCGATGGATGAATTACCTAAATGAAAATAACTGACATTCCATTTTAACTGATATATTTCCCAAAATTACAGAAAAAAATCTAGAAATGCTAAGAAAGTTAATTTATTCAATAACATTGCCAGTGGTTTTAACCACCACTTCCAGACAATTTCAGGACAACTCTTCTGGACGGTCTCCTTGCTTAAGTTGCCATAAACCTTGCCTTCAGGTCATCTTTGGTGTTAGAAGTCTCTCGTTCGATTGCGCCCGACAATAAGGGGAGCAGACTGGAGAGCTTAGCAACCAGATGTAAAGGGTGATGTAGTCGAAAAAATGTCTGACAGCCTTGACTAGGTTCTGCTGCTTGTATAGCATGGTGCTGAGACCTGTTGTCTTGCAGCAGCCACCCTCTTAACCCAAGACAGTACTATCTCCTGAAAACATTTAATATAGTTCTCCCTGTTGAGTCTGAGGCCCTGTAGGAAGATGAATGGATGCATAACGACACCATCACTAATGATCACTCCGAACGCCATGATGTTGACTGGATATATATATATCACTCAACTCTTTCTAAATACTCTGCACTCCTCTTCAGACTGACACCTAAATACTTTGAAATACTCGTATTATACTTTTTGGTGCGAATGCCAAAGAGTATAGCATGCTTTTTCAAAAATATCTGGCTGAGTCATAGTGCCCTTTTTCTCACAGACGGTGCCCAACTGACCATACTATACTTTGCTGTAGACAAAAAAAAAATGCGAACATTTACCCATCGCACCCTGTACACGCTTTCAATCAACAAACGCTTGTAAAATAAACACCTGTTTAAATTCGTATTTTCAAATATAGTTCCATGTTAAGTGCCATACGTGATACACGCTTTGGGAGATCATGTCTCGAATAAGACATGACTGACTGGGCAGAAAATTATCCTGCAGTAGGTTGTAATTGCTTTCTACGGCAGACTGGTTGCCGACCAGGGCTATAGAACCCAATCTGTCCTGTTATTTAACCCATAACTGGAGGGATGAGACGGATTAATACCTTTCCCAAGGGTATTTGTGCGTAAGTGAATGCGATGAATTCAAATGGAATTCAAACTCGGAACCCCGATTTGTCGTTCAGAGTCAAGTTTATTCGTAAGTGTTCTAACAGAAGACGGAAAATGCGACACTGAGATCCGAAGGCGAATTGGTATGGCGAAGGAAGCATTCCAAAATCTGCGTAAAGTATGAAGAAACAGGAGAATTTCGCTAGAAACAAAGAAGAGAGTACTGGATTGCTATTTGATATCAGTTCTTCAATACAGCAGTGAATGCTGGACAATATCATCAAAGATGAAGGAACAACTTGAAGTAACTGAAATGTGGTTCTACAGAAGGATGCTGCGGATATCATGGATTGAGCGTATGAGCAATGATGAGGAAAGGAAGGAAACGAAAAGGAAATTAATATTGAGCACCAGGAAGAGACAGCTAAAGTTCCTGGGAAATGTAATGAGGAAGGAGGGCTTAGAGAACCTGTTACTAACAGGCCAGATAGAGAGAAAAAGAAGCAGGGAAAAGAAGCGGATAACATATTTAAAAGACCCGGTCAGATGGATGACGGAACATAGGGTTGCGTGGTATAACAGGAGAATGCGTGCTTAGAGCCACCAGGGACAAGGAAGATGTGGAAAGCCATGATCGCCTAAGTCCTGAAAGGAGAAGGCACATAGAAGATGGATATATGTGCCAACTGTTTATAAGAAATTATTAATGTGGATATAAAATGGGGGATTAATTCTGTATAATAATCAATATATAAATTGATCCCTCATTTTGTGGCCATGCTAGTTTCTATACATTTATATTCTAGATTTACGGGCTTGAGCTAGTGGATGACAGAGCGGGGTTTGGGTGGTGTAACAGGAGAAGGCGTGCTAAGAGCCACCAGGGATAAGGAGACGTGGAAGGCCATAATCCCCTACGTCCTAAAAGTACAAGGCACATAGAAGAAGAAGAATGAAGAAGAAGTGTATGCCAACTGTTTGTAAAACATTATAGTGTGGATATAAAATGGGGGCTCAATTCTATATTATAATCAATATATAAACTGATCTCTCATTTTGTGACCATGCTAGTTTCTCTACATAGAAGAAGAAGAGGAATTCCAATGTCATCATCACAAGGCAATTGTTATGGACCACCTATGATGAAAGCTACTCACAGCTGAGGGTTGGCGAGTCTAATGTAAATATTTAACGGTGCCAGGTGCTGGTGAAATAGATTATTGGTAGAAATAATTGCATGGAACCACTTAAAAATGTCACCGTCCTGCCCATTGTCTCTATCTGAAAGACGTAGCCATCTAGCGAGAGTCGCTGCAGTTTGTCTCTCATAGTTTGTAGGCACATCACGCAAAACTCCGTTTAAATTTAGCGACTGATCCTCTATTCGCAGCTGCTGCTGCTGCTAAATCTGGATGTATTAGAAAGGGGGGGGAGGGGAAAAGGAAAAGGTCACGTGACGTATCGTCTAATTTATAGACCAACGAATATACTCCATAATTCCCGCCTAAATTATATATAGACAGAAACAAAGCTGATAAAAAAAATTTCAGCAATAATGGCGTTAATAGATTATAGGACATCCTTAAGTATGTCAACTTCAACTTCAATAAGTAATTCTTGTTACCACACTTATACATAAACAAATTCGGCGGACCTGTACGACATTACCCCCCACCTCTGTAAATATGTTGATTATCATTTTTTAAATTTTTTTCAGTGCATTCTTATCGATCAGTACATAAAGTTTCCGATTTTGAAAAAAAAATTTGGAAAAATTCAATATTTAAAGAATTTTAGTGGGTGCACAGTTTCTCATATTACGTTATAGTAAATCGATCCTCCATTTTGGAAACACTCGCTTCGAGTTTTTTTTTTTTTTTGCAAAACTTGTAGGAAATTAATGAAAAAAACCGTTCCGAAAATATGTTTTCATTCAAATTTTTTTAGAATAGGAATTATTTTAAAGATTTTTAGTCAACGTTTTTTTTAATGTTCAACATGTATTATTTTTCATTCCATTTTTTTTTACAACAGAAATTATTTCGAAGAAACTCTGACCATTTTTTTATGTTTTAAATAACTTTTTTTTTTATATGAAGATGGGATGATAAATTTTTTTTTCGATAGGTTTGTCGATCTTGCTTCTCTATACATGGTCTCAGCGACATCAAAGCAACCACAACGCGAGTGTGTCCAAAATGGAGGATCGATTTACTATAAGGTTGCATGAGAAACTGAGCACCCCATAAAAATCTTAAATAATGAATTTTTTTCCAATTTTTTTTTTGATATTCGGAAAGTTTAGGGTCTAAATCTAAGTATTGCACTGAAAAAGTAAAAAAAAATGATAATCAATATATATACAGGTGGTAGTAATGTCGCACTAATTCTTTTATTACTCTGACATAAACTGCGAAAAAAAAAGAACCCTTCTTTGCGCCAAAATCGAAAACGAAAGAAAAAGGTTAGGTCTAAGAATGACAATAAAAAGAAGGAATGAAAAGAAATCAAGAAAAATGAAAAAACGAAGCAAGAATAACTAATAAGTGAAAGAAAAAGCAATATCAGAAAAGAAATGAAGACAGAATGAAATGAAAGAAAAATACAGGAAAAATAATAGAAAGAAAAAAGAAAAATAGAAAGAAAAAATGAAAGAAAAGAAAACAAAAACATAAAAGAAAAAAGAAAAAAGAAAATGAAAGAAAATAAAAAACGAAAAATGAAGAAAAAGAAAAATGAAAGATGAAAGAAAATAAAGGAAATGAAAAAAGAAAGAAAATGAAAGAGAAAGAAAAAGAGGGTAAAAGAAAACGAAGGAAAAAAATGAAAGATGAAAGTAAACAAAGTAAATAAAAAAGAAAGAAAATGAAAGAGAAAGAAGAAAACGGGAAAAGAAAACGAAGGAAAAAACAAAAAGAAAGATGAAAGAAAATAAAGGAAATGAAAAAAGAAAGAAAATGAAAGAGAAAGAAAAAGAAGGGAAAAGAAAATGAAGGAAAAAGAAAAACGAAAGATGAAAGAAAATAAAGGAAATAAAAAAGAAAGAAAATGAAAGAGAAAGAAAAAAGTGTAAAAGGAAAATGAAGGAAAAAGAAAAAAGAAAGGACAAAGAAAAGAATGAAGAAAATTAACAAAAAAAACAAACAAACAAACAAATAGGGAATGATATTCTTTTGGTTAATAATTTCTTTATATTCGATTTTCTTTTTTTCTTTTTTTTAACATGGATGACGAGATCATCTCTGAAGTTCAAGTGAAAGAGTGAAAGATCCTCGATAAATAGGGTGAGAGAATGGAATAACTTGTTCGGCGAATCCAAAAACGAAAAGCAATTTTAGTTATTTTGATTGGTTGTCTCGAAATGGCTTCCTTATTTGAGGATGTCGATTCTTGTGCCCAAAAGCAAAAACACGTAAAAATCCCGAAACGGCCATTTTGTCGAGTATTTTTTTATGAGACATCCAGATAATGATAGCAACATTTTCTTGATTTATAATCTACAACCGCTTGTCTGTGAATGGATCTGAGTATATACCTGTGATTAAAGGTGAGGAGATGTCGTTGGAATTGGCTTCGCAAATGAAAAGGATCCAACTTATGACCTTATTTTCATAGCAATTCTTATTTCGTAAAGGAACAAGGACCTATTCTTTCTGCATCCGGTCACATCGTCAGTCATCTTAAACGTTACTTTCGCACGGTTACACTGAAAAGCAGTCCTAAAAAACACTGAAGAAAAAGTGAAAAAGAAAAAAAAAGACAGATTAAGAAAAACAGAAAATGGAATACATGAAAAATTAAGGTAGAGAATTAAAGAGAGAGAAAGTATGATAAAAAAAATGAAATAAAGAAATTTGGGCAGAGAGCGAGAGAGAGTGTGAGAGAGTGTGAGAGGGAGAGAGAGCTGAAGAAAACGATAAGAGAGATAAGTAAAGTAAGAAAGAGAGAGAAGGACAGAAAAAGAAAAAGAGATATAGAAAAAGTAAGGGTAAGAGTAAAATAGATATAATATGAAAGAAAAAAGTGAAAGAAAAAACAGAAAAACAAATATATATATATATATATATATATACACACTAACGGCCATAATTCTTAGGCCACCCCAGTTTTTCAAACGAAATGATGTATTTCATACTATTTTTAGTATTTATTGCCAAGTGGATAATTCTAAATGAAAATAGAATGATTTTTTGTTATTACTACTTTGCAAAATTTTACAAGGCAAGGAAGGAAAGATGAACTCGTCCGAATCACCCTAAATTTTCTTCATTTTTTTCAATTGATGAAACTGCAATATAGGTAATTATTAAATTTATTTTTAAATTCATTTGATGCACATGTTATTGTGCAGTATTAACAAAAAAAAATTCTATTTTCATTTACAACTATTCACATAGCAATAAATACTAAAAATAGTATATATTTTAAACATTGGGGTGGCCCAATAATTATGGCCGGTACTATATATATATATACATATATATATATATATATATATATACACACATATGTGAATGTGTGTGTGTGTGTATATCTACATATATCTAATCTAAACTGATTTATAAATGTAAATTGTCTGTGTCTGTGTGTCTGTCTGTGTGTGTTTTCGTTACCTATAGACTCCGAAACGGCTGAACCGATTTTCTTGAAAATTTACACAGTTGTACTATAAGCATCTCCGAGTGTTATTAGATAGTTTTTGTGGGTGGAGGCACCCCTAATAAATATCGAAAATCGATAATCGAAAAAATCGGGTTATAGAAGGAGTGGTCCGATTTTAATCAAATTTGATACACTCATAGACAGAGATATAAGAAAAGATATTCAGAAGTTTCAATGTTGCAGTTCATACAATAGTGCAGAAAATCGATATTATTTATATATATATATATATAAAAGGCAAGATGTTTGTGTGTGTGTCTGCTTATCTGCTGTATGTTTGTATTTTTTTCAGACCTTTTGTTTTAGTTTTTGTTTCGGGTTTGGCTCTAAGTAGGTATAATTGTAGCTCTTACTCTCAGCTATGATACCATTTACTCAGAGGTCTTGTTTAGCCTTCGAAATTCAGTTTACGACGAAAAAAAACTTATTTGATATCGATACCAAGAAATGAAAATTTGATTTACATCCATTCATTTTTCTTTCAGTCTACTGTTTCTCTTTAACTGGAAACAACTATTGCTTTTTAGTCTTCCGTGGCAACGCCGGGCTGTACTGCTAGTATATATATATATATATATATATATATATATATATATATGTGTGTGTGTGTGTGTGTGTGTGTGTGTGTATGTGTTTGTATGTGTGTGTAATTAAAAATAATATATATATATATATATATATATATATATATATATATTATTTAAATTTAAACCTACCAGAAGTGTTCTAACAGGAGACAGAAAGTGCGACACAGAAATCCGAAGGCGAATTGGCATGGCGAAGGCGGGTTCCAGAAGCTGAGTAAAGTACTAAGACACAGGAAATCGCAGTTGAGAAAAAAAAGCAACAGAAGACAAGAAGAAGAAGAAGAAGAAGAAGAAGAAGAAGAAGAAGAAGAAGAAGAAGAAGAAGAAGAAAAGAAGAAGACAAAGAAATCACAGTAGAGAAATAGAGAAACAATATTAGCAACAAAAACTCAGAAGAAGAAGATAAAGAAGAAAATGAAGAAATCACAGAAGAGAAAAAGAGGAACAAATGTGGCAACAATAAAAAGCAGAAGAAGAAGAAGAAGAAGAAGAAGAAGAAGAAGAAGAAAAAGAAAAAGAAGAAGAAATCACAGGAGAGAAGAAAGAAACAATAGCAACAACAAAAGTACAGAAGAAGAAGAACAAGTGAAAAAAGAAGAAGAAGAAGAAGAAGAAGAAGAAGAAGAAGAAAACGAAGAAGAAAAAACACCGGAGAGACGAACAACAGCAGTACCAAAAAACAAAAAAGAAGAAGAAAAACAAGAAATCACAAGAGAGAAAAAAGGAAACATTAGCAACAACAAAAACAGCAAGAAGAAGAAGAAGAAGAAGAAGAAGAAGAAGAAGAAGAAGAAGAAAAAGAAGAAGAAATCACAGGAGAGAAGAAAGAAACAATAGCAACAACAAAAGTACAGAAGAAGAAGAACAAGTGAAAAAAGAAGAAGAAGAAGAAGAAGAAGAAGAAGAAGAAGAAGAAGAAGAAAACGAAGAAGAAAAAACACCGGAGAGACGAACAACAGCAGTACCAAAAAACAAAAAAGAAGAAGAAAAACAAGAAATCACAAGAGAGAAAAAAGAGAAACATTAGCAACAACAAAAACAGCGAAGAAGAAGAAGAAGAAGAAGAAGAAGAAGAAGAAGAAGAAGAAGAAGAAGAAGAAGAAGAAATCACAGGAGAGAAAGAAGAGGAACAATAGCAGTACCAAAAAAGCAAAAAAGAAGAAGAAAATCAAGAAATCGCAGGAGAGAAAAAAGGGAAACATTAGCAACAACAAAAACAGAGAAGAAGAAGAACAACAACAACAACAAGTGGATGAAGAAGTAGAAGAAGAAGAAGAAGAAGAAGAAGAAGAAGAAGAAGAAAAGCACCTTTCGAGAAATAATGTCCGAAGGCTGTTTATCTAATTAAGTGAGTGTTAATAGGTTTCTGAGTGATTGGTCCACAGAATGCAGAAGCTTCCTTCACCACAGAATCAACGGAGATAAGTGATTATGAAATTCAAACAGAAATGTATTAGCCTTTCGCAAACGGCTTAATCTCTAACGATGTCCCATTAGTCAAGATTCCGTTGGCTTGGAGGTGAGGGCATTAATCTTGGCGGATAATCTCTGATATCAATGTAGCTTTAAAAAGAGAGGAACGTTGACGACACTGACTACAGTAATGGGGGTTCAGACGGATAAATCCGGCCATTAATAACGCCAATTAGGTGAGGATAATCCTTCACCAATTCAACCAGGTGTAAAGATTAATAAGTTAATCAATTGAGGTTTTATTCGTGATCGCCCAATTTGCTATATTTAATTGAATCTTTTGAACCTTTAGATGTGAGTGAGGATGTGTCAGTATGGGTTTCTTTGTAGATGTAAAAAAAAAAGAGTAATTAAAATGATTTAATAATTAGTGGGGGATCAGTTTATTACTTTAAAACAATAAAAAACCCGGTTTCTTTGTAGATGTAAAAAACAAGAGGAATTAAAATGATTTAATAATTAATGGGGGATCAGTTTATTACTTTAAAACAATAAAAAACCGGACCCCCACTTTATGGCCAGTAGAAGCCGTAATCATGTTCCCAACTATTATATTCAGTAAGTCAGTTAAGTGCTATACGTAATACACGCTTTGGGCGATCATGTCTCTAAAGAGACATGGCTGATTGGGCAGAAGATTATCCAGCAGTAGGTTGCCATTGCTTTCTGTGGTAGACTGGTTGCCAGCCAAGGCTATAGAACCAAATCTGTCATATTATTTAACCCATCACTGGGGGGAAGAGACGGATTAATACCTTTCCCAATGGTATTTGTGCGTAAGTGAATGCAACGAATTTAACTAGAATTCGAACTCGGCACCCCGATTTCCCGTTCCGAGTCGATAACAACTCCACCACAACGAGGGTACGATTGTTAAACTTTGTCCGAAAATGATTATTTCTCTTTGAAAGAATTATGAGATGAAAACAGAAGATCGATGGGAAAGCACTAACTTGGAGGAAATTGCGCGAAACGCGCCGGCGATCGCAGTTCTGTCGCCTGAGGCGAACAACTAATGAAACCCGATCTGAGTTGATTTCCACACTTCCCGGGCAACGCCGACACAATGTCTAGACAAGGGGTGAGAAGGTACGAATTCGGCTTGCAATTGATGTCAGTTGTCTAGATAAAAAAAAAAAGGTTAAATCGGTCCACGTTCTACGTCCATCGTTGCTATTATTTTTCACTAATACTTTTTGAGAAAAGAAAAATGTTAAACAGGGGCCGTAATCGAACTTAATAGTTATTTCTAAAAACTATGAATAAGTGAACTTGCTTTATTTTGTTTTACGGCATAACAACAACTCAATGGGATTTTTAATGCCGATAAGATTTTTACAATAGTTTTGTATGAATAGAATATGTATTCTTTGTAAGAAATCAGTTTGTAGACGGTAATACTTTTTTGGTACACCGGTACGCCAAATTTGTACGCCAAATTTCAGTCCGCCATTTTGGTACGCCAAAATTTGTTAGGTATCATGTGATGTATCCAAATTTTGTTTTTTTACAGGAAAAAAATAAATTCCAGTATGGAATTTAAAAATAATTAAAGTAGTTTTTCATATGTAATTTTATGTTTATTCGCTAGGTAAATGAATAAAGATTCTCATAAAAATAATTTTATTCGTTTTTATTCTTTAGAAAAAATATTTTTTCGGTACGCCAGAACGACACAACACACAAACAAACATTTCTCCATTTTTATTATACTGTATATGGACATATTAAGATGGAATTTAAAAATAATTAAACAAGTTTTTCATATGTAATTTTATGTTTATTCGCTAGATAAATGAATAAAGATTTTCATAAAAATAATTTTTATTCGTTTTTATTCTTTAGAAAAAATATTTTTTCGGTACGCCAGAACGTCATTTCATTTTTATTATACTGGAATATTGACATATTAAGAAGGAATTTAAAAATAATTATAGTAGTTTTTGTACTTAATTTCATGTCTATTCGCTAGATGAATATATTGTACAAACATACTTGTAAAAATAAATTTTATTCATTTTTTTTCCTGTAGAAAAAAAAAAAATGAATACGTCACATGATACCTAACAAATTTTGGCGTACCAAAATGGCGGACTGAAATTTGGCGTACAAATTTGGCGTACCGGCGTACCGGCGTACCAAAAAAGTATTACCCGTTTGTAGATCATGTTTGGGTTTATTTTGTTTTACGGTATATCAACCTGAATGTCTTATTTAATGCGGATAAGGTTTTTAGGATCGGTTCCTATGAATGGAAAATTTATTTTGTTTTACGGTATATCAACCTTAATTGGTTATTTAATGCCGACACGATTTTTAAATAGATTCCTATTAGTAGAATGTATATTCTTTGTAAAAAATAATTTTGTAGATCAGGGTTTTTGTTTATTTTGCTTTACATCATGTCTACCACAATGGGTTATTTTATGCAGACAAAATTTTTAGTATACCTTCGTATGAATAGAAAAATGTATTATTTGTAAGAAATCATTTTATAGGTCAGCGTTTGGGTTAATTTTGTTTTATGGCATATCAAACTCAACGGGTTTTTTTTAATGTCGACAAGGTTTTTAGGATAGGTTCTTATGAACAGAATATATATTCTTTCTATAAAATTGTTTGTAGTTTAGGGTTCGGGCTAAGATTGTGTTACGGCATATCAACCTCAACCCAAAGCTATATCTACAAAATGATTTCTTACAAAGAATTCATAGTCTATTCATATGCACCTATCCTGAAATTCTAAAACAAAATAAGCCAAAACTAACTAATCTTCCCTCCAGTTATGGGTTTAAATAACAGGATAGATTGGGTTCTATAGCCTTGGCTGGCAACCAGTCTACTGAAGAAAGTAATGGCAACCTACTGCGAGATAATCTTCTGCCCAGTTAGTCATGTCTATTTCGAGAGATGATCGCCCAAGCGTGTATCACGTATGGCACTTAACTGACTGACTGAATATAATAGTTGGAAACATGATTAAGGCTTCTACTGGGTATAAAGTGGAGGACCGGTTTTCTATTGTAATGAAGTAATAAACTGATCCCCCGCTAATTATTTTTTAGTAATATAATACATCTCTTCTCCTCTAGCTATGAGTCATAGAACAGATTGGGTTATATAGTCTTGGCCGGCAAGTTGTCTAGATAAAAAAAAAAAAAGGTTAAATCGGTTCACATTCTACGTCCATTGTTGCTATTATTTCTGATTAGCAGTATAGCCCGGCGTTGCTCGGGTGTAATGAAACCTTTAAAACTAATCCATGGTCCTGGAGCTCAGACTCTTTGGACGTTGGCACGAAAGACTAAAAAGCAATAGTTGTTTCCAGTTAAAGCGAAACCGTAGACTGAAAGAAAAATGAATGGATGTAAGTCAAATTTTGATTTCCTCGTATCGATATCAAATTTTCTGCACTATTGTAAGAACTGCAACCTTAAAAAATAAAATACCTTAAAACCCCACCTTTTTGGAATTAAATAACCCACAGATGTTGATATGTCGTTAAAATAAAAAAAGAATAAAAACAAAAAATCTTCATTAAAATCTGACTAAATGAACCTTCTCACTATAACCGAACATTAAAAAAACACCTTCAAAACCCCACCTTTTTGGCATTTAATAACCCACAAAGGTTGAAATGTCGTTAAACAAAGCTCAAATTGCAATTAAGACGCTGAAACACATTTGAACTCTGTCGAAATGGAAATTGAATTCTGTACAGCTCTTGTTCATATATGGCAACAGTACTATATCTCCCGTGTGATCTGGGCCTTGAAAGGGTAGATGAAAGCATGAGAAGTTAGATACTTGTTGGGATACTACAGACAAACGACCATTTTCCCGGCATCCTTAAAGATGGAATCTTTGTACAAGTTTCACTTGAGTGATGTGAGTTCCCAGTAGGCTATCAGGGTACGGGTGCACATCCGTCCATAAGGTAAAGTCACTTGATGGTTTCTCGAGGCATTGCACAATAATTAAATAGCGAGAGGTTTTAGAGTAGAAAATAATTAATCACCCACAAGGACGCAGAGAAACTTTCGAGATCGAAAGTAAAGACTGTACGCTCCAGTAAGCACCTGAACCCGCATGCTATCCTCTATTTTTAAGTCCTTCATTTTTTTTTTTAAATCCCAATCATGACAAAGAACCTACCGGGAGAACACAAATCCAAAGAGAAAAATCTGCGTCCGATCAGTGAAACTAAAACTAATATATTTTCTCATGAAATTCTTCTTCTTCTTCTTCTTCTTCTTCATGTGCTGTGTCCCTTAAAGGACGTAGGCGACCATGGACTTCCACATGGCTCTCTCTCTCTCATGACCACAAAAAGAGGGATCAATTTATATATTGATTATAATAGAGAATTGATCCCTCACTTTATATTCACATAATTTCTGTTTTATTTATCAAATTCTGATTAGGTATGAATCAACCTCTTATTACTGATTAGCGAAACTGGAATGCCTTTAGTTTTATTTCTTCTTTATATGACGTGTCCCTTCAGGACGTAGAGCATCATGGATTCCACCTGGCACTGTCTCGTGGCTACAAAGTGAGGGATCACTTTATATATTGATTATAATAGAGAATTGATCCCCCACTTTATATCCACATAATTTTTGTATTTTTTATCAAATTCTGATTAGGTATGAATCCCCCACTTATTACTGATAAGCGAAACTGGAATGCCTTTAGTTTGATTTCTTTTTATTCGTGTGCCGTGTCCCTTCAGGACGTAGGCGATCAGGGTTTCCACTTGGCTCGGTCTCTTGTCAATCACAATATTTTTCCTCTTGATATCCCTTCCAAACCCTGCCCTGCAATCCATTTTCTTAAGCCCATAAATCTAGAATATAAATAGGTAGAAAATAGCATGGCCACAAAGTGAGGGGTCATTTTATATATTGATTATAATAGAGGATTGACCCCCCCCTTTATATACATATAATTTCTGTTTTATTTATCAAATTCTGATTAGGTATGAATCCCCCTCTAACTGATTAGCTAAACAGGAATGCCTTTAGTTTTATTTCTTCTTTTTTTCCATGTGCCGTGTCCCTTCAGGACGTAGGCGATCATAGACTTCCATTTGGCTCCGTCTCTTGTCGCTCTCAATAATTTTTCTCTGAGTATCTCTTCCAAGCCTAACAAGTACGTCTTGCGCTGCTTTTCCTCGTCTCTTCTTCCATTAAGCCGACCTGTGAGTATTAAGTTCTCCAGGCCCTCACTCCTCATTACGTGTCTCAGGAACCTCATTTGATATTTATTATCAGTTTTCTTTTCGTTTGCATCCTTTCCAACACCTCACCGTTGTACACGTGCTCCATCCATAGTATCCTCAGCATCCTTCTGTAAAACCACATTTCTGCTGCTTCAAGCCTCTCCTTCATCTTTGATGAGATCGTCCAGCATTTACTTCCATACAGAAGGACAGATATCACATAGCAATCCAGCAATCTTTTCTTTGTTTCGAATGAGATTTTCCTATCTTTCAGTACACTGCTTAGCTTCTGAAATGCGTCTTTGACGATGCCAACTCATCTTTGGATCTCCATGTCGCACTTTCCATCCTCTGTCAAAACACTTCCCAGGTATTTTAATTTTTTACTTGTTTTATTTTAGATTCTCCAACTTGTAGTTGACATATTGGGCTCCTCTTTTTGCTGATGACCATACATTCAGTTTTCTGGAGGTTTACCATAGATAAAGCAGCGAGACTTCGGCTCTGGTTGTAGGGCTGAAAATAATTCACCACCCACAAGAACGCAGAGACATTTTTGGACTCTGTAGAGACTGGGAATTAAAAAATGGACAGCTCCCTTCCATATATGGCAACAGTACTTCATCTTCCGCATGATCTTGTTCTCGCAAAAGTACGTAAAAGTATTAAGATCGAGATACTTATTGGAGAGCTACAAGGATCGACCGTTTTTCTATCATCATTAACAATGGATTCTATGGAAGATTTGGGCTGATTTTAAGCCCTAATCATAACACATTTGTTAAAAATGCCAGTCACCTGAATGAGGCCAGAGCGTACAACGGCCGAAACGTCGTAAACATGGCAATAAAGATGAGGACAACAGTCCGAACAATGTAAATAATGTAAATACTACCTCATCACAGAAGTATAGATAAATACAGAAGGCCGGAGCGTACAACGGCTGAAACGTCGGAAACATGGCAATAAAGATAAGGACAACAGACAAATATAGATGGCCGGAGCGTACAACGGCCGAAACGTCGTAAACATGGCAATAAGGATGAGGACAACAGTCCGAACAATGTAAATAATATAAATACTACCTCATCTCAGAAGTATAGACAAACGCAGAAGGCAGGAGCGTACAACTGCCGAAACGTCGTAAACATGGCATTAAAGACGAGGACAACAGCCCGATTAATGCAAACAATCTAAATCCTATCTCATCCCAAAAGTATAGACAACTACAGAAGGCCGGACCGTACAACGGCCGAAACGTCGTAAACATTGCAATAAAGATGAGGACAACAGTTTGAACAATGTAAATCATGTAAATACTACCTCATCTCAGAAGTATAGACAAATGCAGGAGGCCGAGGCGTACAGCGGCCGAAACGTCGTAAACGTGCCAATAAAGATGAGGACAACAGTTTGAACAATGTAAATCATGTAAATACTACCTCATCTCAGAAGTATAGAAAAATATAGAATGCCGGAGCATACAACCACCGAAACGTCGTAAACATGGCAATAAAGATGAGGACAACAGTCCGAACAATGCAAAAAAATGCAAATTATTCCTCTCAGAAGTATAGACAAATAGTAGTTTTTTGTTTTTGTTTTTAAGGAGACAATACTGTTTTTTTTTCGCTATACTTCTCTCAACGTTTTGTGTAGTTTTTTTTTTTCCTATTCGATTAAATATTTGTAAACACTTGATTTTGACATCCCCAGGATATAGCTAACACCTTGTTTGTTCTTTTTGTTGAAACCCATGCCCTTTTTAATACTCGCGTTAATTATTGTCTTCCTCACTACTTCGAATTTATAAAAGACCCATATCTCTATCATCAATTCCATCATCACCGATCGAACCCTAAACCAAATGAAGAATTCTTCCCGTAAAGAGATCCTGTGTCTTTAGTGACACTTACGCCTCAAACTCTCTGTCCTCAAGGGAAATTCGTGCTTAAGATCGAAACCTGGGAAAATAACGGGTTGCCTGTATCACTCTAGAAAGTACCTGACTCCGCGTAAGGTGAATTTAGTTGGAATTGCTGAAAAAAGGGAATACAAAAGACACAAGACAGAGATAAAGAAACAAGTATTAATTATTAAGGCAATAACAGAGAAGAAAAGTCCTTGCAAAACTAGTTGTGTTTGCAGCTTTAGAAGTCGAACTATGAAATGTTCTTTAACGTCCAAATAAATTAGATGGCTGTTAAAATGTTCAAAGTAGCCTCAAATAAGGAGAGGAAATTTCCTACCTGTTGTTGCTTGCTAGAACATTTAAAAAAAAGAGGAAGATAGATGGATTTTTTACATTGAGCCCGCCAAAATTGGGTGTCCACTGATTGGTCAAGGAAAATCGTCTTAGCCAATCAAACAGGCTCATTTAGATTAGGGGTGGGTGAGAAGAGAAATTATGTGGGAGAAGTAGTAGCAGTAGTAAAACATTTTTTTATACGCGTGCTGCCACGTTTTTTTAATATTTAACGCGAATTACCATGAGTTCTTGAGAAATACAGTGGTGTTATTTCCTGTTGCATGAACCAGATGTGTTAATTCAGTGCAGATTTTTTTCAGTTTAGAACTAAGCGATCATGACTCTCCATACATTCCTTTATTGCATATGAATCATTAGTTATTGAGAAAAAACTATGAACTTGTTCCCCATTATTTTTTGCCACAGGCTTGAATTCAGTCCTGATGCCTTCAACTCTGCACCCCTTGCCCTTAAGTATAACAGTACAAAGTGATTTACCTGTGCAAAATGGGTTTGACGTTAGGGTTTCTTTTTCAAAAGATGATCCGTGGAAAATGCAATAAAGTAATTCCTGACTTTATGTTTCTGACCGGAACCCGGAAGGAAACGAGAATACAACAGAAATCAAAGAAATCTTTATATAATAACTAGCAGTAGAGCCCAGCGTTGCTCGGGTGTAATGAAAGCTTTAAAACTAATCCATGGTCCTGGAGCTCAGACTCTTTGGACGTTGGCACGAAAGACTAAAAAGCAGTAGTTATTTCCAGTTAAAGCGAAACCGTAGACTGAAAGAAAAATGAATGGATGTAAGTCAAATTTTGATTTCCTCGTATCGATATCATCTTTCTGCCCTATTGTAAGAACTGCAACCTTGAAACTTCTGAATATCGTTTCTTATGTCTTTGTCTATGAGTGTATCAAATTTGATTAAAATCGGACCACTCCTTCTATAACCCGATTTTTCGATTATCGATATTCGATATTTATCGGGGGTACCTCAACACAAAACCTAGCGAAGAACACTCGCAGACTGAAAAAAATGAATGGATGTAAGTCAAATTTTCATTTCCTGGTATCGATATCAAATAAGTTTTTTCGTTGTAAACTGAATATTGACGGCTAAATAAATCCTCTGAGTAAATGGTGTCATGGCTGAGACTAAGAACTACAATTATACCTACTTAGAGCCAAACCCGAAGCAAAAACTAAAATAAAAGGGCTGAAAAAAATACAGACATACAGGCAGATAAACACACACACAAACATCTTGCCTTTTATATATATATATATATAATCGATTTTCTGCACTATTGTAAGAACTGCAACATTGAAACTTCTGAATATCGTTTCTTCTCTTTGTCTATGAGTGTATCAAATTTGATTAAAATTGGACCACTCCTTCTATAACCCGATTTTTTCGATTATCGATTTTTGATATTTATTAGGGGTGCCTCCACACAAAACCTAGCTAAGAACACTCGCAGACGCTTATAGTACAACTGTGTAAATTTTCAAGAAAATCTGTTCAGCCGTTTCGGAATCTATAGGTAACGGACACACACACACACAGAGACACATACACACAGACAAAGTTCCATTTATAAATAAATTTAGATAATAATAATAATAATAATAATAATAATAATAATAATAAATGCGGAAATTGAAAACCAGAGTCGTGCCAGTGATAGTAGGTGCACTTGGAATGATAAAAAATGGAACAAAACAACACATTGAAAGAATCCCTGGAAACCCCAGTTTAAAAGATATACAAAAATTCTCTTGTTAAGTACAGCCCACACACTAAGAAGAACTTCGTCTATGTAACACTAGGGATGATAGGGGTGATATAAAAAACATGAAATGGAGCCATAACGACACGCCACGACCTGCCTTAGGTCTTCCCACAGACTTGGTAGGTAGTTCGACCATAGCAGAAATCGAAATATGATAAAAAATGACAACATAATAATAATAATAATAATAATAATAATAATAATAATAATAATAATAAAAAGAAGAAGAAAAATGAATAAAAACATTAAACGAAATGGAATAAAAATGAAACAATTAAAAATAAAAATAAAATAAAATAGATAAAAATAATTAAATGAAATTAATAAAAAACAGTTAGACTGAAAAATAAAACAATAAAATAACAATAAAATTGACAATAACTAAAAATAAGAATTAAAAAAATAATAAAATTGAATAATGATAAAACAATTAAAAATAGAATAAATAATATTAATAATGATGAATAAATAAGAACAATTAAATAAATAACTAAAAAATTGAAAAATAAATAAATAAATAAATAAATAATAATAATAATAATAATAATAATAATAATAATAATTTTGTTTTTAGAAATGAATCTGCCCGTTGTTGTTTATTTCCCAAGTGTCAATTTCGAGGATCTAGCTCATTGTAAGCCATTTCGCATTTTTGGTCGACGACAGGAGGCAAACAGATGATAATCTGAAAACGAGGCTAATGTTATTAGGTCGCCATCTTGTCTTGGTGGCCGCTAGGAATGAATTTTTGTTGGCTTTTGTTTCATTGACAACGGAACAAAAACAGTCGGCGGAGATCTCGTCGCTCTCTTTTGTTGACGAGATCCTGCGTGAGAAGAGGACTTTGTTCTCGTCGACAATCTCGCATTTCACTGCGTGCGGGAAAATGTTAGTTTTGCTTCTAATATTACTGATTGCCGTAAGGGACGGAAAGAATGGCGGGGAGAACGAGTGAGCGAGGGGAAAGCCAGAAAAGGTGGTGGGGGCAAGTAGAGGTAATAAAATGGGAAGGGAAAAAAAGAAGGAAAATAGAGAAAGAAAAAAGAAAGAACGTAAATGAGAAGAGAAAGAAAATAACAATAAAAAAGAAGAGAGTTAAAAAGATGGGAACGAAATGATGAAGTAATGGCGGTAAAGGTTCACTAAGAGAATAGGTATACAAATTAGCGAATGAAAGAAGGAAAAAACAAATGAAGAAAAACCGGGGAGTGAAGAAAAAATTAATGAATGAAAGAAAGAAAGAAATGGAACAATCTGTTGTGGTTGTTATAGTTCCGTGTTTAACCTGCAGATATAAACATGAAGTTGTTAAATGTGGTCTATCAAAGCATACA
Organism: Ascarosepion bandense; assembly: GCA_037127315.1. Classification (NCBI taxonomy): domain Eukaryota; kingdom Metazoa; phylum Mollusca; class Cephalopoda; order Sepiida; family Sepiidae; genus Ascarosepion; species Ascarosepion bandense. The sequence continues at coordinate 590,747 of JBBBDQ010001878.1, forward strand.
TTTACAGCCCCGCTTGGAAGACTGGCTTAACACTATCTTCATATGCACGTTCTACTCTAAAGTAAAGTTTTAATAAGCGTGAAGATAACAGACAAAAGTTAAATATAACTGAGAAAAGAAAGAGAGAAAACGGTATACAGAAAATAGATACGAAAACAAAAAAGACAGAAAGAAAGAAAGAAAGAAAGAAAAAGAAAAAGAAAAGGTAAAATGAAAAGGATAAAACGAAATAATGGATATTAAAAAAGAAAAAAGAAAAAAAGAAAGAAAGAAAGATAGAAAGAAGGAAAGAAAGAAAGAAAGAAAAAGAGAAGGTAAAGTGAAAAAGTAAAACGAAATAATGGACATAAAAAAGAGGAAAAAAAAAGAAAAAGAAAGGAAAAGAAAGAGAGAAGGTAAAATGAAAAAGATAAACCGAAATAATGGACTTAAAAAAAGAAAGAAAGAAAAAAGAAAGAAAGAAAAAAGAAAGAAAGAAAGAAGGTAAAGTGAAAAAGATAAAACGAAATAATGGACGTTAAAAAAGTAAGAAAGAAAACGAAAAAAGAAAGAAAAACGAAAGAAAGAAAAAGAAAGAGAGAAGGTAAAATTAAAAAATAAAACGAAATAATGGACATTAAAAAAGAAAGAAAGAAAGAAAAAAGAGGAGGTAAAGTGACAAAGATAAAACGAAAAATGGACATTAAAAAAGGAAGAAAAGAAGAAAAAAGAAAGATAAAAGAAAAAAAAGAAAGAGAGAAAGTAAAGTAAAAAAATAAAACGAAATAATGCACGTTAAAAAGGAAGAAAGAAAATGAAAAAAGAAAGAAAAAAGAAAGAAAGAAAGAAAGAAAGAAAGAAAGAAGGTAAAGTGAAAAAAGATAAAACGAGATAATCGACATTAAAAAAGGAAAAAAGAAAAAAAAGAAAGAAAAAAGAAAGAAAAAGAAAGAGAGAAATAAAAGTAAAAAAAATAAACCGAAATAATGGACATTAAAAAAGAAAGAAAGAAAACGAAAAAGAAAGAAAAACGAAAGAAAGAAAAAAGGAGGTAAAGTGAAAAAAGATAAAACGAAATAATGGACATTAAAAAGGAAGAAAGAGAAACGAAAATTGAAAGAAAGAAAGAAAGAAAGAAAGAAAAGAAAGGGAAATAATTAAAAAATGGATACAAAACAAGAAAAAAAAGAAAGAGAGAAAGAAAGAAAGAAAGAAAAGTGAAAAAAGATAAAACGAAATAACAGACATAATAAAGAAACAAAAAAAGAAAAAAGGATAAAAGTTAAAATGATAAAAGATAAAATGAAATAATTGAAAAAAGAAAGAAAGAAAGGAAAAAAGAAAGAAAGAAAAAATGAAAGCAAGAAAGAAATGAACGAAGAAAGAAAGCAAGAAAGGTAGGAAGGAAGAAAGAAAAAAGAAAGAAAGATATGAACGAAGAAAGAAAGAAAAAATGAAAGAAAAAAAGAAATGAATGAAGAAAGAAAGAAAGAAAGAAAGAAATGAACGAAAGAAGAAAGAAAGAAAGAAAGAAAGAAAGAAAGAAAGGAGAATAAACGAAAAACAAGAAAAGCCACAAGAAACTATGAGGAGAAAGAAAGAAAAAAGAAAGAAAGAAAGAAGGAAGGAAAGAAAAGAAAATGAAAATAAATGAATGAAAAGAAAAACTTAAAGAAAATATGAAGAGAAAGAAAGAAAGGAAGAAAGGAAGGAAGGAATGAAATAAAAGGAAAGGAGAATAAAGGAATAAGAGGTAAAACTTAAAGGAAACATGAAAAAGAAAAAAAACAAAGAAGAGAAAGGAAAATAAACGAATGACACGAAAAAGTTAAAGAAATATGAAGAGAAAGAAAGAAGGAAGGAAAGAAAGAAAGAGAAAGAAAGAAAAATAAGCGAATGAAAAAAATTAAAGAAAATATGAAGAGAAAGAAAAAAAATGAAGGAAAGAAAAAGAAAGGAAGATAAACGAATGAAAATAAAAACTTAAGAAAATATGAAGAGAAAGAAAGAAGGAAAGAAAGGAAAAGAAAAATGAAGGAATGAAAATATAAACTTGAAGAAAATATGAAGTGAAAGGAAAAAGAAGAAAGGAAAGAATGAAAAATGAAAGAGGACGGAAAATAAACGAATGATACGAAAAAAATATGAGGAAAAACAAAGAAAAACGATAGCGAAAGAAGGTGACACAAAAGCGTAAAGAAAAAGAAAAGAATGAAAGGAACAAAAATAAAATTGCAAAACAAAAATAAAGCAAGACACCAAATATTGATGATAAGATACGAAATGTAAGGAGAGAAATGTGCAGGCATTTTTCTTGAGCTTAATTTCTCAAATATTTGAATTATCGCCACGACATCTTGTGGGCATATTTTAAAGAGGAACTATCAATCGTTTATTATAAAACTTAGAAGGCTCATTTTCCTCAGAACAATTTGAGTCTATGTGGGGTCCGAGATAATGAAACTAGATTCGGGGGTTGTGAATGCGACTGTAATCAGCTAGTGTTTCGCGGAGTGATGTGGCGGGGTGGGGGTGGTAATAATGTTAAGGACTGGGGAAGGCAGAAATTTGGAATAGGTCACGTCATCAGAACCTCAGTTTTGAACGCGTTTTCAAAGCAGAGGTAATAAAGGACAGAGACAAAAGTGATGGCGGGCGAACAAGAAAACAAAAGCGTGCCGTGTGGGCAAATGGGGAGCGTTGTTTGGTGATACCAGAGGTCATGAAGTACAAGTGCGATGGTGCTATAGGATTAGGTACAGGATGGGGAGAGCAAGAAAATATTTGGTATGACTTTTTAAACATAAATCGGTGAGCCGAGTTCGAATTCCAGTTGAATTCATTGCATTCAATTACGCGCAAATACCCTTGAGAAAGGTATTAATCCGTCTATTCCTTCAAGTTATGGATTAAATAACAGGACAGATTGGGTTCTATAGCCTTGGCTTGCAACCAGTCTACAACAGAAAGCAATGGCAACCTACTGTGGGATAATCTTCTGCCCAGTCAGTCATGTCTCTTTCGAGACATGATCGCCCAAATGTGTTTCACGTATGGCACTTGACTGACTGAATATAATAGTTGTAAACATGATTAAGGCTTCTACTGGCCATAATGTGGGGGATCGTTTTTCCATTGTTATGAAGTAATAAAATGATCCCCCACTAATTAGTACTGATTAATACAATACATCTCTTCTTCCATTCAGCTATAGTTTAAAGAGCAGGATAGAAAATCTTCTGCCCAGTCAGTCATGTCTCTGTCGAGACATGATCGCCCAAAACGTGTATCACGTATGGCACTTAACTGACTGACTGAATATAATAGTTGGAAACATGATTAAGTCTTCTACTGGGCATAAAGTGGGGGCTCGGTTTTCTATTGTTATGAATTAATAAACTGATCCCCCATTAATTACTACTTAATAATATATTACATCTCTTCTTCTTTTATGTATGAGTCAAATAACAGGTCAGATTGGGTTTAATAGCCTTGGCTGGCAACCAGTCTACTGCAGAAAGCAAAGGCAACATATTGCGGGATAATCTTCTGCCCAGTCAGTCATGTCTCTTTCGAGACATGATCGCCCAAAATGTGTATCACGTATGGCTGATTGAGTGACTCTAAGATAAAAATACGGAGTGCGATAAGGATGGGTTCACCTAGCAGGATGTAGTTAATCTGTAACAAAGGATTTACCAAGTGTTATTTTCGGCAATACTGATTTTAAAACCATGCGTCATTCAGACAAAAAAATTTTTTTTACATCATATCAGCACGTAAAATGTAGTAATAATATGAGAAGATAACATGATATGAGTCAATAACAGAATTTGTGAAGTAAGGAGCTCAATCGAATTAAATTTCCACAGAGTTTGTGATTAGAAGACCTCAACATAATTGAAGTTTGATATAATTTTGAAGTAAAGAGCTCTACTGAATTGAAGTTTCACAGAGTCCTTGATCTGAAGAACTCAACATAATTGAAGTTTCATAGAAATTGTGAAGCAAAGAGCTCAACTGAATTGAAGTTCCACAGAGTTGTTGATTTGAAGAACTCAACATAATTGAAATTTCATAGAAATTGTGAAGCAAAGAGCTCAACTGAATTGAAGTTCCACAGAGTTCTTGATTTGAAGAACTCAACATAATTGAAGTTTCATAGAAATTGTGAAGCAAAGAGCTCAACTGAATTGAAGTTCCACAGAGTTCTTGATTTGAAGAACTCAACATAATTGAAGTTTCATAGAAATTGTGAAGCAAAGAGCTCAACTGAATTGAAGTTCCACAGAGTTCTTGATTTGAAGAACTCAACATAATTGAAGTTTCATAGAAATTGTGAAGCAAAGAGCTCAACTGAATTGAAGTTCCAGAGTTGTTGATTTGAAAAACTCAACATAATTGAGGTTTCACAGAATTTGTGAAGTAAAGAGCTCAACTGAATTGAAGTTCCACAGAGTTGTTAATTTGAAGAACTCAACATAATTGAAGTTTCATAGAAATTGTGAAGCAAAGAGCTCAACTGAATTGAAGTTCCACAGAGTTGTTGATTTGAAGAACTCAACATAATTGAAGTTTCATAGAAATTGAGAAGCAAAGAGCTCAACTGAATTGAAGTTCCACAGAGTTCTTGATTTGAAGAACTCAACATAATTGAAGTTTAACAGAATTTGTGAAGTAAATAACTCAATCGAATTAAAGTTCCACAGATTTTGTGATTTGAAGTACTCAACATAATTGAATCTTCACAGAATTTGTGAAGTAAGGAGCTTATCTGAATTGAAGTTCCACAGAGTTAGTGATTTGAAAAACGCAAAATAATTGAAGTTTAAAAGAATTTGTGAAGTAAAGAGCTCGACCGAATTGAAGTCCCACAGAGTTTGTGATTTGAAGAACTCAAAATAATTGAAGTTTCATATAATTTGTGAAGTAAAGAGCTCTACTGAATTGAAGTTCCACAGAGTTCTTGATCTGAAGAACTCAACATAATTGCAGTTTCACAGAATTTGTGAAGTAAAGAGCTCTACTGAATTGAAGTTTCTCAGAGTTCTTGATCTGAAGAACTCAACATAATTGCAGTTTCACAGAATGTGTGAAGTATAGAGCTCAAATGAAATGATGTTCCACAGTGTTTGTGATTCGAAGAACTCAACATAATTGAAGTTTCACAGTTTCACAGGATTTGGGAAGTAAAGAGCCCAACTGAATTGAAGTTCCACAAAGTTTTTGATTTGAAGAACTCAACATAATTGAAGTTTCACAGAATTTGTGAAGTAAAGAGCTCAATTGAATTGAAGTTCCACAGAGTTGTTGATTTGAAGAACTCAACATAATTGAAGTTTCACAGTAAACAGAGACTAACCGTACTGATGAGCTGTGATAGAGCGAAACAGATCTGTCTGCGGATGACTATATATATATATATATATACTAAATTTTACAAGGCAGCCAAGAAGCCTTTACTTCGACCAGCCAGTAATAAGAAGAGACTAGCATGCGGAAGAGAGCACAAAAACTGGACACCAGAACAGTTTTTTTGATGCACATTTTATTGTGCAGTATTAACAAAAGAACCATTCTATTTTCATTTAGAATTATCCACTTGGCAATAAATACTGTAAATACTGTGAAATACATCATTTGTATCTGGCATTTTAAAATCAAACAGGTACAGAAATTTAAATACCTGAGAAGCGTTCTAACAGGGGACGGAAATTTCGGCACTGAGATCCGACGGCATATTGACATGTCCAAGGACGCATTCCAAAGACTGAGTAGAGTACTGAGAAACAGGAAGATTTCGTTGGAAACAAGAAGAGAATATTGGAGTTTTATGTGATATTTGTCCTCGATTATGACATCGAATACTAGACAATCTTCTCAAAGATGAAGGAGTGACCCGAGGCAAAAGAAATGTGGTTCTACAGAAGGATACTGAGGATACTATGGAGCAAACGTATGAGCAACGACAAGGTTCTGGAGAGGATGTCAGCAAAAAGGAAACATATTTTGAATCAGGAAGGGACAGCTAAGCATTTTAAGGATGTTCGTTGTGGTGCAGTAGATATCGACCGGAAACGACAAATCGGGGAGCCGAGTTCGAATTCCAGTTGAATTCCTTGCATTCACTTACGCGCAAATACTCTTGAAAAAGGTATTAATCCGTTTCTTATCTCCGGTTATGGGTTAAATAATAGGACAGATTGGGTTCTATAGCCTTGACTGGCAACCAGTCTACCGCAGGAAGCAATGGCAACATACTGCGGGATAATCTTCTGCCCAGTCAGTCATAACTCTTTCGACATATAATCACCCAAGCGTGTATCACGTATGTCACTTAAATGACTAACTGAATATAACAGTTGGAAACATGATTAAGGTTTCCACTGGGCATAAAGTGGGGGACCGCGGTTGTATTGTTATGAAGTAATAAACTGTTCCCCCACTAATTATTACTTAATAATATCATGCATATCTTCCCCCTTTAGCTATGAGTCAAATAACAGGACAGATTGTGTTCTATAGCCATGGCTGGCAACCAATTTACCGCAGCTAGCAATGGCAACCTACTGCGGGATAATCTTCTGCCCTGTCAGTCATGTCTCTTTCGAGACATGATCGCGCAAAGGGCGTTTCACGTATGGAACTTAACTGACTGACTCCACATTAATGTCTTATTCTCTTTCATTCTCAAAAACCCACTGGTGTCTTAGAGGAATCATTGCCTTGTCATTTCATCCCAAGGAAGTCACTAAAGCCACTAAGACACAAGCGGTCACCGAGTGTTAAAAAATAAGTAAAAGTAAATCATTATTAAAGCTCGTAACAGCAGAAAAGGGGTCAAGAAGATAGTAGATTACGATTAGCTTTGCAATTACATTTTTCAAGACTGTTTCTGCGTATCACGTTTAACTCTATCCGGTAGCAAGGCCCCTGATTGGGAGGTTGTGAAGAGCATGGAACCACCTCTTAATTGCTGTTGTTCCCAGGTCCACCCTGACCCGAAGTGGTAGCAAGGCCCCTGATTGGGAGGTTGTGAAGAGCATGGAACCACCTCTTAATTGCTGTTGTTCCCAGGTCCACCTTGACCCGAAGTCGTAGCAAGGCCCCTGATTGGGAGGTTGTGAAGAGCATGGAACCACCTCTTAATTGCTGTTGTTCCCAGGTTAACCTTGACCAGAAGTGGTAGCAAGGCCCCTGATTGGGAGGTTGTGAAGAGCATGGAACCACCTCTTAATTGCTGTTGTTCCCAGGTCCACCTTGACCCGAAGTGGTAGCAAGGACCTGATTGGGAGGTTGTGAAGGGCATGGAACCACCTCTTAATTGCTGTTGTTCCCAGGTCCACCCTGATCCGGAGTGGTAGCACCTGTTAGGGTCCCAGCTATGGGCAAATAGCTAATCCCAAAACTGGGGTCAAAACACACATGAAAGTATAAAAATACTTTTATTGAAAAATATATATTTTTGAAGGAAAAATGATTACTAGCAAAACAATTTAAATACAAAATTAGAAGACATCTTTAGTTTTCTAAAATAAAAAAAATTCATCACAATCTGACTAAATCTATCGTTTCACTATAAACGACCATCAGTGTGTATACACTGATATAGGCCGCACACCTGCTTCTCATATATGTATATATATATATATATATAGTCATCTGCAAAGAGATCTGTTTCACTGTATCGCAACTCGTAAGGTTAAACGTCCGATTCTTTTTGACCCAGGATTGAAACCCGGCCGAACTGGCATCAGTCGGCGATTCTACCTCTGAGCTATGGGCGCTCTGTAAAAGGAGGCAGACTTTTAGCGTGTGAATTACCGTGAACGCACACGTCAGTAGTGCGAGTGTTCTAATTCATTACTGAATGAACAAGATAGATAGATAGATAGATAGATAGATAGATAGATAGATAGATAGATAGATAGATAGATAGACATCGATGTGTATTAACTGACAGAGGCCGCTCACCTGGTTGTTAGATAGATAGATAGATAGATAGATAGATAGATAGATAGATATGAACACATTGAGATAGATAGATAGATAGATAGATAGATAGATAGATAGACATCGATGTGTATTAACTGACAGAGGCTGCTCACCTGGTTCTTAGATAGATAGATAGATAGATAGATAGATAGATAGATAGATAACAATATATATAGAGACTGAGGTAAGTTGATGTATATGTACACACCAACATAGACAGATATGTATATACGGTGATAGATAGATAGATAGATAGATAGATAGATAGATAGATAGATAGATAGATAGATAGACATCGATGTATATTAACTGACATTGGCCGCTCACCTGGTTCTTCGCTAGATAGATAGATAGATATAAAGTAGACTGATACGGATTTGTATAAAATGGCATAGGGTGCATACCCGCTCTTTCGGTAGATAAACAAATAGGCTGACAAATAATCACACACACACACACACACACACACACACACACATATATATATATATATATATATATATATATATATATATATATATATATATATAGCGATTGGCATAAATAGGTATGTATAGACAGATCTATAGTGGAAGAACACACAAAAGGAGGTCAGAACCAAACAAACTGATACAACGGGGAAAAAACAAAACAAAAAAAAAATCAAAATCAAAAACACAAACACAAACACAAACAAAAAATAAAGCACAGACACATACACACACACAAATTAACAATCATGCAAAAGAAACTAATAGAGAAAAAATGGAAAGGAGCTGATACGTGGAACAAGTGAAAGAAAGAATAGCTGTGTATAATTTTAGTGCTCAGCGTGATTGGTCTATTCACACCACGTGATTCAGTACCGACATCCACAACCATTCTCACCGTTCTATGGCGTCTCTAAAAATAACTGTTATCTCTTCCATCTTTTCAAAGAATAATGTATTGCCAACATCGGCAGCGATAACTCTGTGTGTAGAACCGTTAATGTCAGGTGAATGTCAACATGTGAGGATGCCTAGTTGAAATGGCTCTGATCATGCTTTTATTTTTTTAAAAATACATTTGCATCGTGATATGGCAATATTTGTATCGTAATTATTCGTCTACTAGCAGTATAGGCCGGCGTTGCTCGGGTGTAATGAAAGCTTTAAAACTAATCCATGGTCCGGGATTTCAAACTCAGCCTAAAGTATATTTGAAATCATAAAATAACTGCGACAATTTACCAATCGCACCTCGTGTATATATATATATATATATATATATATATATATATATATATACTAGCAGTATAGTCCTGCGTTGCTCGGGTGTAATGAAAGCTTTAAAACTAATCCATGGTCCTGGAGCTCAGACTCAGCCTAAAGAATATTTGTGTGAAGTTTGGTGAGAATCGGATAAAAATTGTGGATTTGTATAAAGGACATACAGACAGATAAACAGACGCACACACAAACATCTTGCCTTATATATATATATATTATCGATTTTCTACACTATTGTAAGAACTGCAACCTTGAAACTTCTGAATATCGTTTCTTATGTCTTTGTCTATGAGTGTATCAAATTTGATTAAAATCGGACCACTCCTTCTATAACCCGATTTTTTCAATTTTCGATTTTCGATATTTATCCGGGGTACCTCGACACAAAACCTAGCTAAAAACACTCGCAGACGCTTATAGTATAACTGTGTAAATTTTCAAGAAAATCGGTTCAGCTCTTTTCGGAGTTTATAGGTAACGGACACACACACACACACACACACACACACACACACACACACACACACACACAGATAAAGTTCCATTTATAAATAAGTTCAGATTTAGATAATAAACATTACTTCCGGGTATTTAAGCCTTAAAATTTAAAGTTTCTTAGAAAATTTACCGGACATCTGTGTTTTGAAATTCAAAACATTATGAAGGAAATTTTCATATATCGGACATTTACAGGATTTTACCAAAAGAAAAATTTTAACATCTTAGAAAATCTGGAAAAAATAGGTACCCTTTCTTTCCGCTTTCTTTAACTACAAGGCAAACAAAATAAGTTCTGTCCGTTTTATGATTAGTCATTGATTGAAGTTGAAATATATACGAAATGCGTGTAGCAATTGTTTTGGAATTCGGACAGCCGGAAGTAGGAACATCAGACGTTATAAAAACCACGCGCACCGTGCCCGGCCATCAGTTATAAGCCGGACACCTGTGAGAAGGATATAAGTGTCTAGCGATCTCTTTCAGGGTTGTTTGATTTACGACTTTAAAGTGGGTTTATCAGCAGCTGCATCAGGTCGCCGCAGATGTCAAGCGTTTGGGGATAGTGCCGTGGATGAAAGTACTGCGTGTTGGTTTCTAAAATTCAAGTCGGGAGATTTGTCTCTTCATGATGAGGCTCGCAGTGGATGACCACTGGTCTTGAATGACGGAGTCCTGAAGGCGGCCATTGAAGAGGACAGTAGTCTAACTTGTGGTGAACTTGCAAGACAGTTCAACGTTTCCGATGAAACAGTTAGACTTCACCTGCACCGCCTAGGTAAGACGTACAGAGTAAGTGGGTTCCGCAAACGCTGTTAAAGGTCCACACGGGACAACGAGTGGCAGCCTGCGTATCCCTGCTTTCTCACCACCGTACCGCATCCTTATTCAATCGAGTGCTTACCAGTGATGAAAAGTGGGTTCTGTACAAAACTCCCAAGCGTTCCAGACATTGGTTTTCTCCTCAGGATGCTGTCCCCCACACCGCAAAACCGCCTATGCACCCACGCATGCTTTGTGTTTGCTGGACAGGTTGTCAAGTGGTTCATTATGAATTGCTACCAACGGGCCAAACGGTCACTGGAGACCTATACTCGCAGCAATGGAAACGTGTGCAACAGGCATTGCGCCAGAAGGAGCCAGCACTGGTGAATCGCAAAGGTGTGTTTTCCTCCATTACAACACCAGGCCGTATGTCGCGCGGGTTGTCAGGGATACTATACAGCAACTTGGGTGTGAGACTTTGTGGCATCTACCTTATTCACATGACCTTGCGCCATCCGAATACCACTCCCTGGATAATCATCGTCGTGGGAAATCCATCACCAATGAAACAAACTCACGCAAAGTCCTCACGGACTTCTTTGTGTCAACGCCCCCGCTCCGAATTCTACCGCATGGGTATTGAATAGCTGGAGACACGTTGGCAGAAGGTGCTGGATGCCGATGGCGATTACTTCGAAGACTAAATATAAATTACACATACTGTGAAGCGTTTTCTTTTTTACCCTTAAAAAGAGACAGTTGTTCTTTCTTGTATCTGATAGGAATGTGTATTTTCACCGGATCTATTTAACTTGTACAGTGAAAATGTTTTGAGGGCCCGAGATGTTATGCCAGGATTTGTCATCGGAGGCCACATCATAAGATACGCAGACGACACAGTGCTGATTGCAGACACGGAATGGAAACTGCAGGACTTCCTGCAGAAGATGGCTAAAGAGAGTGATATGAAGGGATTACAAATAAGCTGCAAGAAAACCGAATGCATGGTCAGCAGCAAAAAGGGCAGCACAAAGTATCAAATATATGTGGGGATGTTAAAATCATGCAGGTACGAAAATTTAAATATCTAGGGAAATGTTCTAACCGAAGACGGAAAGTGAGACACAGAGATCCAAAGGCGAATTGGGATGGAGAAGGATGCGTTCCAAAAGCTGAGTAATGTATTAAGACACAGGAAACTTTCACTAGAAATAAAGAAGAGAGTACTAGACTGCTATGTGATGCCAGTTCTTCAACATGGCAGTGAATGTTGGACAATAAGAACAAAGATGAAAAAACAACTTGAAGCAGCTGAAATGTGGTTCTACAGAAGGATGCTGCAGATATCGTGGACCGAGCATGTGAGCAATGACGAGTTATTGGAACGAATGGAAACGAAAAGGATATTAATATTGAGCATTACAAAGAGACAACTGAAGTTCCTGGGACATACAATGAGGAGGGAAGGCTTGGAGAATCTGATACAAACAGGTCAGATAATATTAACCAAACAACAGTCAGTCAGTCAGTCAGTCAATTAAGTGCCATACTTGAAACACACTTGGGTGATCATGTCTCGAAAGAGACTGGGCAGAAGATTTTTTATCTTGCGCTTTAAACTATAGCTGAATGGAAGAAGAGATGTATTGTATTAATCAGTAGTAATTAGTGGGGGATCAGTTTATTACTTCATAACAATATAAAACCGCTCCCCCACTTTATGCCCAGTAGAAGGCTTAATCATATTTTCAACTATTATATTCAGTCAATCAGTTAAGTGCCATAAGTGATACATGCTTTAGGCGATCATGTCTCTTTCGAGACATGACTGACTGGGCATAATATTATCCCGCAGTAGGTTGCCATTGCTTTCTGCGGTAGACTGGTTGCCGACCAAGGCTATAGAACCCAATCTGTTCTGTTATTTAACCCATAACTGGAAGGAATAGACGGATTAATACCTTTCCCAAGGGTATTTGCGCGTAAGTGAATGCAATGAATTCAGCTGGAATTCGAACTTGGCTCCCCGATTTCTCGTTCCGAGCTGATATCCACTGCACCACAAGGCAAAAATGTCACAGAACCGAGTAGTGGTCTTATTGGATGTGCGTTGTGGAGCATTGGATATCGGCTCGGAACGAGAAATCGGGGGCCGACTTCGAATTCCAGCTGAATTCATTGCATTCACTTACGCGCAAATTTCCTTGGGAAAGGTATTAATCTATCTCTTCCCTCCAGTTATGGGTTAAATAATAGGACAGATTGGGTTCTATAGCCTTGGTAGGCAACTAGTCTACCGCAGAAAGCAATGGCAACCTACTGCGGGATAATCTTCTGCCCAGTCAGTCATGTCTGTTACGAGACATGATTGCCCAAGCGTGTATCACGTATGGCACGGAACTGACTGAGTGGTCCATTTTAATTTTTCAGTAGGGAAACTCTTCATTCATCTGTGAGGTTTTTTTATCATTTAGGAGAGAGGGAGATTTTTGCCTTTATTGGATTGGAACAAATAAGAAAAAATTCATTGCTATTTTTAAAAAATTGTTGATACAATATTCAGATAGAAAAATTCTTACAGCCTAAAACCTTCGTGTCCCTGTTATCTAAACATATTTATAAATGGAACTTTGTCTGTGTGTGTGTGTATGTGTATGTGTGTGTATGTGTGTGTGTGTGTGTCCGTTACCTATAGACTCCGAAATAGCTGAACCGATTTTCTTGAAAATTTACACAGTTGTACTATAAGCGTCTGCTCGTGATCTTAGCTAGTTTTTGTGTCGAGGTACCCCCATAAATATCAAAAATCGAAAAATTTCGGGTGATAGAAGGAGTGGTCCGATTTTAATAAAATTTGATACACGCATAGACAAAGACATAAGAAACGATATTTAGAAGTTTTAAGGTTGCAGTTCTTACAATAATGCAGAAAATCGATAATATATATATATATATATATACATATATATATATATATATATATATATATATATATATAAGCCAAGATGTTTGTGTGTGTGTCTGTTTATCTGCCTGTATGTCTGTATTTTTTCCAGCCTTTTATTTTAGTTTTTGCTTCAGGTTTGGCTCTAAGTAAGTATAATTGTAGTTCTTAGTCTAAGCCATGATACCATTTAGTCAGAGGACTTATTTAATCTTCAAAATTCAGTTTACGACGAAAAAAACTTATTTGATATCGATACCAGGAAATCAAAATTTGACTGACATCGATTCATTTTTCTTTCAGTCTACGGTTTCGCTTTAACTGGAAACAACTACTGCTTTTTAGTCTTTCGTGCCAACGTCCAAACAGTCTGAGCCCCAGAACCATGGATTAGTTTTAAAGCTTTCATTATACCCGAGCAACGCCGGGCTATTCTGCTAGTTCATCAATAACTCAAAATGTGTTGATAAGTCATGAAATATCAATCCCCTGAAAATATTGCAATGATCTGAAAAGAGGATGTTCGGATGGAGCCATGTTCGGAGCTTAAGGAGGATGAAGGGTAATATCTACTTGTGCAATCTTAAATGTTTTCATATTATTTATTTAAGTTGTATTTTTATTATATGGCTGCTGGTGGATACTATTTTTTGTTGTTATTGTTTTGTTTAATTTTTATTATTATTAGTTGTATTATTAAAATATTTATATATTTTAATTTCTTTTCTTTTTCCTACATTTCCCATTTTTCTTTGATTTCTTCTTCCCTCTTCTTCCCTCTTCTTCCCTCTTCTGTCGTCTTTATTCTCTTTCTCTTTCGTTCTTTCCTCGTCAACTTTTTATTTCCTTTTTCCTGCTTGGCAAAGTATGATCACGTTTTTCCTTTTCCACAACTCCGATTTTTATTTCTTCTTTCTCTCCGTCAATCTCTCTTTCTCTCTTCGAGTCTCTCTTATTTTTAATTTCAACCCTCTAGCAGTTCCTTACCAAGAAAAGACAAACAAGCCGTTTCTCCGATTTTATTTCTTCTTTCTCTCCGTCAATCTCTCTTTCTCTCTTCGAGTCTCTCTTATTTTTAATTTCAACCCTCTAGCAGTTCCTTACCAAGAAAAGACAAACAAGCCGTTTCTCCGATTTTCTTTCTTCTTTCTCTCCGTCAATCTCTCTTTCTCTCTTCGAGTCTCTCTTATTTTTAATTTCAACCCTCTAACAGTTCCTTACCAAGAAAAGACAAACAAGCCGTTTCTCCGATTTTATTTCTTCTTTCTTTCCGTCAATCTCTCTTTCTCTCTTCGAGTCTCTCTTATTTTTAATTTCAACCCTCTAGCAGTTCCTTACCAAGAAAAGACAAACAAGCCGTTTCTCCGTTTTTATTTCTTCTTTCTCTCCGTCAATCTTTCTTTCTCTCTTCGAGTCTCTCTTATTTTTAATTTCAACCCTCTAGCAGTTCCTTACCAAGAAAAGACAAACAAGCCGTTTCTCCGATTTTATTTCTTCTTTCTCTCCGTCAATCTCTCTTTCTCTCTTCGAGTCTCTCTTATTTTTAATTTCAACCCTCTAGCAGTTCCTTACCAAGAAAAGACAAACAAGCCGTTTCTCCGATTTTATTTCTGCTTTCTCTCCGTCAATCTCTCTTTCTCTCTTCGAGTCTCTCTTATTTTTAATTTCAACCCTCTAGCAGTTCCTTACCAAGAAAAGACAAACAAGCCGTTTCTCCGATTTTCTTTCTTCTTTCTCTCCGTCAATCTCTCTTTCTCTCTTCGAGTCTCTCTTATTTTTAATTTCAACCCTCTAGCAGTTCCTTACCAAGAAAAGACAAACAAGCCGTTTCTCCGATTTTATTTCTTCTTTCTCTCCGTCAATCTCTCTTTCTCTCTTCGAGTCTCTCTTATTTTTAATTTCAACCCTCTAGCAGTTCCTTACCAAGAAAAGACAAACAAGCCGTTTCTCCGATTTTATTTCTTCTTTCTCTCCGTCAATCTCTCTTTCTCTCTTCGAGTCTCTCTTATTTTTAATTTCAACCCTCTAGCAGTTCCTTACCAAGAAAAGACAAACAAGCCGTTTCTCCGATTTTCTTTCTTCTTTCTCTCCGTCAATCTCTCTTTCTCTCTTCGAGTCTCTCTTATTTTTAATTTCAACCCTCTAACAGTTCCTTACCAAGAAAAGACAAACAAGCCGTTTCTCCGATTTTATTTCTTCTTTCTTTCCGTCAATCTCTATTTCTCTCTTCGAGACTCTCTTATTTTTAATTTCAACCCTCTAGCAGTTCCTTACCAAGAAAAGACAAACAAGCCGTTTCTCCGATTTTATTTCTTCTTTCTCTCCGTCAATCTCTCTTTCTCTCTTCGAGTCTCTCTTATTTTTAATTTCAACCCTCTAGCAGTTCCTTACCAAGAAAAGACAAACAAGCCGTTTCTCCGATTTTATTTCTTCTTTCTCTCCGTCAATCTCTCTTTCTCTCTTCGAGTCTCTCTTATTTTTAATTTCAACCCTCTAGCAGTTCCTTACCAAGAAAAGACAAACAAGCCGTTTCTCCGATTTTCTTTCTTCTTTCTCTCCGTCAATCTCTCTTTCTCTCTTCGAGTCTCTCTTATTTTTAATTTCAACCCTCTAACAGTTCCTTACCAAGAAAAGACAAACAAGCCGTTTCTCCGTTTTTATTTCTTTCTTTCTCCTCCGTCAATCTTTCTTTCTCTCTTCGAGTCTCTCTTATTTTTAATTTCAACCCTCTAGCAGTTCCTTACCAAGAAAAGACAAACAAGCCGTTTCTCCGATTTTATTTCTGCTTTCTCTCCGTCAATCTCTCTTTCTCTCTTCGAGTCTCTCTTATTTTTAATTTCAACCCTCTAGCAGTTCCTTACCAAGAAAAGACAAACAAGCCGTTTCTCCGATTTTCTTTCTTCTTTCTCTCCGTCAATCTCTCTTTCTCTCTTCGAGTCTCTCTTATTTTTAATTTCAACCCTCTAGCAGTTCCTTACCAAGAAAAGACAAACAAGCCGTTTCTCCGATTTTATTTCTTCTTTCTCTCCGTCAATCTCTCTTTCTCTCTTCGAGTCTCTCTTATTTTTAATTTCAACCCTCTAGCAGTTCCTTACCAAGAAAAGACAAACAAGCCGTTTCTCCGATTTTATTTCTTCTTTCTCTCCGTCAATCTCTCTTTCTCTCTTCGAGTCTCTCTTATTTTTAATTTCAACCCTCTAGCAGTTCCTTACCAAGAAAAGACAAACAAGCCGTTTCTCCGATTTTCTTTCTTCTTTCTCTCCGTCAATCTCTCTTTCTCTCTTCGAGTCTCTCTTATTTTTAATTTCAACCCTCTAACAGTTCCTTACCAAGAAAAGACAAACAAGCCGTTTCTCCGATTTTATTTCTTCTTTCTTTCCGTCAATCTCTATTTCTCTCTTCGAGACTCTCTTATTTTTAATTTCAACCCTCTAGCAGTTCCTTACCAAGAAAAGACAAACAAGCCGTTTCTCCGATTTTATTTCTTCTTTCTCTCCGTCAATCTCTCTTTCTCTCTTCGAGTCTCTCTTATTTTTAATTTCAACCCTCTAGCAGTTCCTTACCAAGAAAAGACAAACAAGCCGTTTCTCCGTTTTTATTTCTTCTTTCTCTCCGTCAATCTCTCTTTCTCTCTTCGAGTCTCTCTTATTTTTAATTTCAACCCTCTAGCAGTTCCTTACCAAGAAAAGACAAACAAGCCGTTTCTCCGTTTTTATTTCTTCTTTCTCTCCGTCAATCTCTCTTTCTCTCTTCGAGTCTCTCTTATTTTTAATTCAACCCTCTAGCAGTTCCTTACCAAGAAAAGACAAACAAGCCGTTTCTCCGATTTTCTTTCTTCTTTCTCTCCGTCAATCTCTCTTTCTCTCTTCGAGTCTCTCTTATTTTTAATTTCAACCCTCTAGCAGTTCCTTACCAAGAAAAGACAAACAAGCCGTTTCTCCGCACCCCCCCTCCTTCTGCCAATAACTATTCCCTTTCCGCAAATTCTCTTATCCAAAGATAATAGGTCTTACAGATCCATTGACAGCCAATATGCTTATCTTCTCCTACCACCTTCAATACACTCCTGGCAACCAAAGCCGACCTCTCTTCTTCTCAGGTTCAACGTTTCGTAAGCATGTATCTGTGTCTGTATGCGGGAACACACTTGTATACGGCTTTATGCACAAGAGTGTGGTCACGGAAAGTTCAAGTAATCTCCATCTACTTAAAAATTAACCCTTTAATTTCCACCAACAGAATACTTTGATATTCCTCTTTTTTTTAAAGTTGGGCCGACAATCTGAAACCATACCGAATATATTTTCTATACTCGGAGCAATTTTTTTTTTTTAATCATTTCACCCCAAGCAAGGCAGAAATGCCACTGATGAGCGGGGGCTACATAACTGTAAAAAGATTAATTAGAAAACAGTGAGGAGTACAAACTAGTTAGAAAGGAGCAATAGAAAGCTGAGAATGCAGGTGCGATGACTGATACATATGTAGAGAGAAAGGGAAGGATATAGGGGTTGGGGAGAGAGCTAGAGGCCAGTGGTTAGTAGATGAGTATTGACATTGCATTTAAATTTCTGGAGGTTGTAGCCGTCAGGAAAGCAAGAATATGGGAGCGAGTTTCACAGGCGGGAAGTGCGAGAGAAGAAGCTGCAGGAGTAGAATTGTCGTCTGCATTTGGCTAACCTGACTGTGAATGGGTGGGACCCAAATGCCAGTCTGGTTGCACGAGTAAACACCTGTTGAGGAGGCACCAGTGACTTAAGTTCGTCCGAACAGAAGCCATGAAAGTATTTATAGAACAGACAAAGGGAGGCCACATTTCGTCGGTGTGGAAGTGGCTGCAGTCGAGCCGCCAGATCAGTACCTATCACATTACATACTCTCCTTTGGAGCCTGTCAAGAACACTGAGGAGAACGGCAGGGGCGCCTGACCATAAATGGCAGCAGTACTCCATGCACGGACGGATGGTTGACTTGTATATATGCAGGATGGATTCAGGCGGGAAAAACATCCTGGATCGACATAGTGACCCAACCTTTTTAGCAGTAGATTTAGCTATGGATTCAATATAGTGGTTCCATTTTAAGTCTGAGGAGAACGTAATGTGTTGCTCTCAGGGAGAATCGCTTGGTCCATGCTTATGGGAGGCAGGAGAGGTTGCCTGTGATGGTTGACAGACAACAGTTTGGTCTTAGACGCATTGAAGTTGACACGCCACTTCTTGCCCCAATTCAGCACAGAGTGTAGATCCCGTTCAAGGTCAGCAGCGAGATTATGTCTGTCCGCCACGACAGGTTTCTTACTGGTGCGGGAGTATATTGTGCGTAGATGCCTACTTGGGAACTGATCTCATCTGGGAGGTCGTTGATGAAAATAAGGAAGAGCGTCGGGCCCAGGATAGAGCCCTGTGGGACACCAGCATTTGTGCTGTAGTATGAAGGGGCATGCCCATTCAAAACGACCTTCATTTTGCGGTTATTTAAAAAAGATTGGATTAGGTCAAGCAGGCAACCGGTAATACCGTAACCCCGTAGCTTGCATAGGAGGCCAGAGTGCCAAACCCTGTCAAAAAGCCTTGGAGATGTCCAGAGCAACTGCGCGAGCTTCGTCAGACTCATCAAGGGCCTGGAGCATGTACTCCGTTACGGTTGTTAGCAAATCGGCCGTGGACCTGGCAAAGCGGAAGCCATATTGACTGTCAGAGAAGTGTCATATGGCAGTAAGATGTTGAACTATTTCAGCACTGATTATAGCCTCGAATACTTTACCGAATATTGGTAGAAGACTGATAGGACGATAGTTGGATGGGTCCGAGGGTTCACCACAATTCTTAAACACAGGAACGGCTGAAGAGAACTTCCAGCATGCAGGAAAGCAGGAAGCAGAAAGGCAGTAGTTAAACACTTTAGAGAGGACAGAGGAAAGTTCAGGAGCACACCTCTTAAGGACTATCACCGGGATTCCATCGTCTCCACTCACCTTATGGTAGTCGAGTTTTGAAATTACTCGGGATACTACTGTCGGGATAATATATACGTCGTGCAGTTTGACCTCAGTTCTAATAGGGAAGTTGGGTGGGTGTACTCCAGATGAGTCAAATGTGGAGTTGGATGAGAATCTGCGGGCAAAGCACTCAGCTTTGTCCGCAGATGACGTGAGAACCTCAAATTGAGGATTTGCTATTGTTCAGCACTCGTCTGCAAATCCTCCAATAATCCTTGGAGCCGAACTTGCGGTCAGCTATGCGCTGTCGCATTCTCTCAGTAAACAACCGTTTGGCGTCATTTAGGGTTCTCTTGCACTCATTGCGAGCAGACGTGAACAGGCGTCTATTGTGATCAGATGACTGTCTCCGGAATAGACGGAAGTAATGGTTCCTGTGGGCAATGGCGGCTGAGCAGGCAGGAGAGAACCACGGAGAGGAATGAGGTTTTAGGCAATACTTCCTGGTGGGTATGAAGGCATCAATACCAGCTTTCACCCATGACGAGACCTCAGAGGCACAGTCATCAGCTGATAGATCGAACACTTTTCCCCAAGGGACTTCGCAGAGGAAATCGCGAAAGGCATCCCAGTCAGCCTTTTGGTATAGGTAGGAGGTCCTATAGGTAGGGGGATCCTGGGGGAGAGTGAGAGTGGAAAGAAAAAAAGAAACAAATAAAAACCATTAAAGCAAAATGAGAGACATTTTTTTTTTTTTACTCTACTTCCGTATTTGTTATGAATGAAGTTATTACTTGGAAAGAAAGTCTTGTTGCATATTTTTGCATAATAAATTTGAACGTATATTTTTAATACTTATAATCATCATCATCATCATCATCATCAGCACAATCATCATCATCATCATCATCAGCACAATCATCATCATCATCATCATCATCAGCACAATCATCATCATCATCAGCACAATCATCACATTATCATCAACACCATCATCCGTAACACAATCAACATCAACACCACCACCATCGTCATCTTCCTGATTATCATCACCATCATCATCATCATCATCACCATAAACAATAACAGCTCCATCATCATCATCATCATCATCATAATCAACACAATCATCACATTATCATCAACACATCATCATCCTTAACACAATCAACATCAACACCACCACCATCACCACCACCATCGTCATCTTCCTGATTATCATCACCATCATCATCATCATCATAAACAATAACAGCTCCATGATCATCATCATCACCACCACCATCAACAATAACAGTTCATCATCATCATCATCATCATCATCACCATAATTAACACCACCACCATTGTCATGATCACTTTCATCATCATCATCATCATCTTTAGTAGTCTCATGAATCAATTTAGCCACTGCACAACCTGATCAGTTCCCTCCAGATATCTATTTTGAAAGCCGTATGCGTCTTGGACAAGTCATAGGAGCACATTTCGCCTATTATCCGGATCACACACCTTCCCTATCTTGGGATCAGAAGTTGAAGTTTATCCCTTTAGATCGTTGATACTATCGAAAGAGCCATTCCACCCTCGCAGTTGACATCAATCTAGGGAGCAATTTGCCTAGTGATTCCGTGTCATCACTACATTGGCTGCATTTATAATTATGGGGCCTCAGTCAGTGAAGTTCCATACGTGATACACGCTTGGAAAATCATGTCTCAAAAGAGACATGACTGACTAAGCAAAAGATTATCCCGCAATAGATGGCCTTTGTTTGTAGACTGGTTAACAGCCAAGGCTATAGAACCCAATCTGTCCTATCATTTAACCTATAACTGAAGGGAAGCGACAGATTAATACTTTTCCCAAGGGTATTTGTGCGAAAGTGAATGCAAGGAATGTAACTTGAATTCGAACTCGGTTCCCCGATTTGTCGTTCCGAGTCGATATCTACTGCACTACATCGAACATCCTCATGCAGCCTAGTCAAACCCAATGCATCAGATGGCTGTATGGACTACAAGATGGTTCATCTGAAGATTGGTCTTAGTTTTAATTGGTATCTAGCCACCCTCTCGTCAGAAAGAAAGCCTGCTTCGGAAACCCGTTTTGTTGTCGGCACCCATGCCCATTGTAATCTTCATTCTTTCTCCCTACCTCACTGGTATCTCCCCATTTATCTCCCCTGTTATCGGTGGCGGAGATGGCTGTGAATTAAGGAGAGTTTGATGAGTCAGTATTTTGGTGGACAACTCTGAGCCAGAAAGAAGCCCGCACACTTGATTAGAAGCGCTTCCCCCGCGGCCGGCTCTAACGGGATCGCGGGAGCCGAGATCCGGCAAACCTGGTTGCATCGGGTAGCCGGATGCTTGGTCTGTCAAGGTCTGCCTTAGTTACGTCTTCCGCCGGTTTTGTTGTTGAAATTGTGTAAACCTTTGCCTATTCCATCGAATATTCTGGAACCTGTCTAGACGCAAATAACCGAAATTTGCACTGGGTTGTACTAGAGTACATTGAACTAGTAGCATTTTTATGTTGACTTCTGATCATAATAACCATTAATTTTCACATTCTAATACCTTTTTTTGCAAATTGCTTAATATCAGACAGCATAAATTTTGTATCAATTTTGTTCTTCTTCTATGTGCCTTGTCCTTTCAGGACGTAGACGATCATGGACTTCCACGTCTCCCTATCCCTGGTGGCTCTCAGCATGTTTTCTCCTGTTACACCACCCAAACCCTGCTATGCCATCCACTAGCTGAAGCCCATAAATCTAGAATATAAATGTGTAGAAATTAGCATGGACACAAAATGAGGGATCAGTTTATATATTGATTATAATATAAAATTGATCACCCATTTTATATCAACGTTATAATTTTTTTTGGCATATATATTCTATGTGCAATGCCCTTTCAGGACGTAGGCCATCATGGCCTTCAACGTCTCCCTATCCCTGGTGGCTCTTAGCACGCTTTCTCCTGTAACGTCTCGCAGCTCCTATTGTCATCCACCTGCTCAGACCCTTCAAATATGTTATCCGCTGCTTTCCCCTGTCTCTTTTTCCCCTCTATCTGGCCTGTTAGTATCAGGTTCTCCAAGCCCTCCTTCCTCATTGCATGTCCCATGAACTTCAGTTGTCTGTTCCTGATGCTCAATATTAATTTCCTTTTCGTTTCCGTTCTTTCCGAGCCTTCATAATTGTTCACATGCTTGATCCATGATATCCGCAGCATCCTTCTGTAGAGCCACATTTCAGCTGCTTCATTTTGTTTTTTCATCTTTGTTGATATTGTCCAACATTTATTGCCATATTGAAGAACTGACATCACATAGAAATTTAGTATTTTCTTCTTTGTTTCTAGTGAAATTTTCTTGTGTCTTAATACTTTACACAGCTTCTGGAACGCAAGCTTCGCCATGCCAATTCGCCTTCGGTTCTCTGTGTCACACTTTCCGTCTCCTATTAGAACATATTCCAGATATTTAAATTTTTGTACCTGCTTGATTTTATTATTACCCACTTGTATTCGGCATTTTCAGTTGCTCTTTTTGCTGATGACCATGCACTGAGTTTTCTTGCAGTTTATTTGTAGTCCTTTCTTGTCACTCTCTTCAGCTACCTTCTGTGGGAGGTATTGTAGTTTCCTTTCCGCGTCTGTTATCAGCACTGTATCGTCTGCGTACCTTATGTTGTTCAAATTGTGTCCTCCGATGAGAAATCCTGGCATAACATCTAGGGTCCTCAAAATATTCTCGCTGTACATGTTGAAGAGATCCGGTGAAAAGACACATCCTTGTCTTACGCCCCTTTATATCTTTGTATATTTGCTGAATTCATTACCTGTCCGTATGCAGACAGTTTGCTGCCAGTAGAGATTACCCTAATGTTTTTCCCAAATATGTCGAGGTTGCTGAGCATTTCCCTCAATTCTTTGCGGCCTTTTTACTTTTATTAAAATTAGCTTATATCAGGCCCATATCAGTCATTTGCTGACCGATACGTGATACGCGCTAAGGCGATCATGTGTCTTTCAAGACATAACTGACTAGTGAGAAGATTTTCCCGCAGTAGGTTGCCATCGCATTCTAAGGTAGACCGGTCACCAACCAAGACTACAGAACTCAATCTGTTCAGTTATTCAACCCGTATCTGGAGAGAGAAGAGATTGATTTATACATGATGCCATGGATGATACGTGCATAAGCGATCATGTGCCTTTCAAGATAAAAAGGGAGATTGTTTCGTGCAGTAGGTTGCCATTTCTTTCTACAGTAGACTGGTCGCCAACCAAGGCTATAGAACTCAATCTGTCCAGTTATTCAACCCGTATCTAGAGAGAGAAGAGATGGATTTATACATGATGCCATGGGTGATACGTGCATAGGCGATCATGTGCCTTTCAAGATAAAAAAGGGAGAATGTTTCGTGCAGTAGGTTGCCATTTCTTTCTACAGCAGACTGGTCGCCAACCAAGGCTACAGAACTCAATCTGTCCAGTTATTCAACCAGTATCTGGAGAGAGAAGAGATGGATTTACATATGATGCCATGGGTGATACGTGCATAGGCGATCATCGCATTCCATCGCATGTAAAATTTTGCAAAGTAATAATAACAAAAGAACCATTTTATTTTAATTTAGCATTATCGATTTGGCAATAAATAATAAAAATAGTATGAAATAAAATTTAAAAAACTGGGTTGGCCTAATAATTATGGCCGGTACTGTAATGTATATTTAAATTACATGATATGTTCTTGTCTCTCTTTTCCTATCTATCTATACGGAGTATTAATAGATTGGAATAGAGAGACACAGATAGATAGATAGATAGATAGATAGATAGATAGATAGATAGATAGATAGATAGATAGATAGATAAAAATATACTGTGATAACCTGTAAGGCCCTCATGATTTAAAAAAACAATATTTTTATTTCAGTTTAATAATATATAAATTGTATATATACTAATTTGAAATGATTTATTCAATAAATAATTTATTTATTTTTGAACCGACCGAGATTTATATTTCAACAACGTTTGATATCCTATCGAAATATTTTAGTATATATCTCTTAGACTTATTAATTAAGAACAGTGTGGGGTATTATAAAGGGTGTTCCTAAAGTTTGAACAAAGACAAAAATGCATAATTTCGAGAAATTAAATTTTCAAAAATATTATATTGAATTGGAATAATAAACGAATGACTTTTTAAATATGATTTGCACAATTTGCGATGCAAAGGTTGATTAGCTTTGCAAGATTTATGTGAACTTGATGCAATAGCTCTACAATGTGATGTAGTTTAGCACGTTTACTCTTTATGCGTTCAATTAAGTATGTTGCAAAAGACAAACCTACTTTGTAATGTTGCAAAAAATATATCTAGTGAAAAAGAAAACGGCTGTAGTTGTAATCAATGCGTTGAAACGTAAAGAAACGCTGCTAGCCGGAAAGCAAGCAACTCAAACATGTGTAATACGAAGGTGATATTAATATTTAATTACACCATAAATGTACCAAAATCAAATAGTGGTCTTGTTAAACTTGAAATTTTTCGTATTTTTTTTTGATTCTCCTGTTAATAATAATAATAATAATAATAATAATAATAATAATAATTATTATTATTATTATTATTATTATTATTATTATTATTAAAAACCAGAAAGAAAAAAAAACTTGTCTATTAATTGATATGGCTTGTCCAGCGGATTGTAACATAGCAACCAAGGAATTTGAAAAACTGTCAAAATATAAAGACCTAGAAACTGAAATAGAAAAATGTGGAAATTGAAAACAAGAATCGTGCCAGTGATAGTAGGTGTACTTGGAATGATAAAAAATGGAACAAAACAACACATTGAAAGAATCCCTGGAAACCCCAGCTTTAGAGATATACAAAAAATTGTCTAATTAAGTACAGCCCACACACTACGGAAAGCTTTGTTTATGTAATGCTAGGGATGATAGGGGAGATAGAAAAAACATGAAATGGAGCCATAACAACACGCCACGACCTGCTTTAGGTCTTCCCGCAGACTGGGTTGGTCGTGCGACTATAGTAGAAATCGAAATAAGATGAGAAATTACATAATAATAATAATAATAATAATAATAATAATAATAATAATAATAATAATAATGGAAAACTTGTCTATTAATTGATATGGCTTGTCCAACGGATTGTAACATAGCAACCAAGGAATTTGAAAAACTGTCAAAATATAAAGACCTAGAAACTGAAATAGAAAAATGTGGAAATTGAAAACAAGAATCGTGCCAGTGATAGTAGGTGTACTTGGAATGATAAAAAATGGAACAAAACAACATATTGAAAGAATCCCTGGAAACCCCAGCTTTAGAGATATACAAAAAATTGTCTAATTAAGTACAGCCCACACACTACGGAAAGCTTTGTTTATGTAATGCTAGGGATGATAGGGGAGATAGAAAAAACATGAAATGGAGCCATAGCAACACGCCACAACCTGCTTTAGGTCTTCCCGCAGACTGGGTTGGTCGTTCGACCATAGTAGAAATCGAAATAAGATGAAAAATGACATAATAATAATAATAATAATAATAATAATAATAATAATAATAATAATAATGGAAAACTTCTCTATTAATTGATATGGCTTGTCCAACAGATTGTAACATAGCAATCAAGGAATTTGAAAAACTGTCAAAATATAAAGACCTAGAAATTGAAATAGAAAAAATGTGGAAATTGAAAACAAGAGTTGTGCCAGTGATAGTAGGTGCACTTGGAATGATAACAAATGGAACAAAACAACACATTGAAAGAATCCCTGGAAACCCCAGCTTAAGAGATATACAAAAAAATTGTCTTATTAAGTACAGCCCACACACTAAGGAAAACTTTATCTATGTAATGCTGGGGATGATAGGGAAGATAGAAAAACATGAAATGGAGCCATAACAACACGCCACTACCTGCCTTAGGTCTTCCCCGCAGACTTGGTTGGTAGTGAGACCAAAGCAGAAATCGAAATATGATGAAAAATGACATAATAATAATAATAATAATAATAATAAGAAGAAGAAGAAGAAGAAGAAGAAGTTAAAATCAGCAATAAGTAATTGTGTGGTCGGTTGGAAAAAAATTTTCAGTCACATCCAATGAAATTTAAGTAGCCCCAAGTAAGAGTTGAGATCGGAATGTTACGGTCTGTCAGGTGGTTTCAATTCCGTCAGTTATTAGCATATTAACTGCGTATAAATACATACATTAATGAAAAACAAGTGGCAATGTAATAAACACGTGTCGGTTTTTATTTTCTAAATTCCTTAAAAAAAAAGTTTATTGTGGCAAGAAAATCTTTGAGACGAATAAAAAGAAACTGCAGTATTTTAAGTACATTTTTTATACCACTTTGCTAATTTAATATTTGGATTATCTGACGGTTATTATTTCACGTTAGATTTGTGGAGCAGACTTTATGAATATTTTCAGTAAGGGACAAGATTTGATTGATTTGAATAAAGGGAGACATTTTGTTTACGGCGAAAGCAAGGCGTGAATCGTAATTCGTTCTATTTATAAATCTGGGTCTCTGTTCTATCTCATTCTGTTCATATGCATTTAGATAGAGAGTAAAAACTGTCGCCATTTTATATTTTTAATTTCACGCATGCGCGTTGTTTGCTTTGTATTTTGTCGGCTGCACAGTGTAGTAGCTTTAGTTGGGTACCGTCTGTGACAAAAAGAACACCATAACACACTTCAATGCGCCAAAAATTTGGAAATAACATGATGTACGGCTTGATAAGCGTGACGCAAGCTTCATTACGAATATTTCAGAGTGTTTCGGTGTCAATCTAAAAACAGTGCAGAGGATTCAGAAGGAGATATATCCAGTCAACATCATATTATTTGTAGTGATTATAGGATACAAACCCTATATCATCCAGCAGTTAACTAAAACACACAAAGTAAAACTGCACACCCTCAAAATCGGATTCAAACGACTAAAACATTTTGGAAAAAAAACAAAAAAAAAAACAGACCAAGGCAAATTTCACAAGTCAGTGTGAAAAGCAAGATTCTAGATTCTGATTGGATAGGAAATAGCAAATTGATATATGACGCCAGTCAAATTTTTTTTCACACCTATAATGAAAATGCCGCTGGAGCCGGTCACATGAATAAAATTCACTACTTAAACCATGTCTATTGACCGGTCAAAAACAGTCAGAGTGGGAGCTGTATCTGAAGCATCTCTTCGCCATGTAAGGAAGAAACTTCAAGCCGAGGTCACGTTTCGACGACATACATTCATTCTACCTCTTCTTCCAATTTTTTTTCCTTCATTTTCACTCCACGCTACCAAGGAAAACAACAACAGCAACAACACGATACTTCACCGATAAGTACAATCTCCTTCATTACCTTGACTTTCCTTTTCACTTTTTCTCCGGCCATAAAAAAGAAAAGAACACAAATTTTTATTAGCAACCGTTTTAATTTTTTACATACACGCATTCTGCTCCTATCAACTATGAACTCTGAATTTCCGTGGAATATTGAACTACTTACATTTCTCTTTAAACAATTAACTACATGCATTTTTTCTATGAACATTTTTTTCTTTTTACAATTGTGTTATTCTGTTAATAAAAAATTTACTTTAATGTACAAACGAAATATTTTATCCTTCCGCATTCCAACCTTCTGATCTTTTGAATTGTGGGGAGGTCGGTCGTGTTTGGCACAAGGCCAATTTGACAAGTATCACCGAGGCCCCTATATAATCACTAGTGATGGTGACGTTATGCCTCCATTCAACCAGGGCGTCACAGTCAACACAGTGGCCTACATCAAATGACTTGAGGAGGTAACGCTACCGTGGGTCAAGAGGGTGGCTGCTGGAAAACCCTATATCTGGCAATAGGTCTCTTTCCCATGCTATACCAACTGGAGAATCTAGTCATGGTCGTCAGGCAATTTTTGCAACCACATCACCCCTTATATTTGGTCATTAACTCCCTTGGTTGTTATCTGTGAGGCGTAATTGAATGCAAGAATTGTGGCAAATTTCACCATCTTAAACAAGGTGAACGTCCAGAAGAGTTGAAGGAGATGCCAAAGTTACCTAGAGGCTCTGGTTGAAGACAATATTGATTTTAATAAAGAAACTTAGACATTTTTTTTGTATTTCAAGCTATTTTTGTGTAATTTTGGAAAAAATATCTGTAAAAATAAGGTCAATAATATTTTCATATTTTATAAAAAAAAAAAAAGGAAAACAGCCGAAATAAAAAAGAACCTGAAGAGTGAAACATCACAATAATGAAGTCGGTATGACTGAAACAAATCGATTCTGTTAAGTGAAAAATATCTCGACATTAATTCATATATATGTGTATATATATATATATATATATATATATATATATAGAGTGAGAGAGAGAGAGAGAGAAAGACAAAGATAGATATAAACACATACAAACATTTATAAATATTAGTCAACCACATACAAGAATGTTTTGCTGTATCACAGTTCATCAGTGTGACTAAACACATCCACGTGCTTCTGGCCGGGATCGAAACTCGACCGATTTGGTGTTAGTCGGAGTCGCCATTCCATAAGCCAGAGGCGCATGGAATAGAGGAAGAGACATTTTAACGTGCAAGCAGTAATGTGCGTTGTGGTGCAGTAGATACCGGCTCGGAAAGAGAAATCGGGGTGCCGAGTTCGAATTCTAGTTGAATTCGTTGCATTCACTTACGCGCAAATACCCTTGGGAAAGGTATTAACCAGGCTCTTCCTTTTAGTTATGGGTTAAATAACAGGACAGATTGGGTTCTATAGCCTTGGCTGGCAACCAGTCTACCGCAGAA
>JBBBDQ010001878.1:657500-772500 GCA_037127315.1 Ascarosepion bandense
ATAGATAGATAGATAGATATGGAAACAGAATGAGATAGATAGATAGATAGATAGATAGATAGATAGATAGATAGATAGATAATGAATGGATGATAGATAGATAGATAGATAGATAGATAGATAGATAGATAGATAGATAGATATGAATGAATGAGATAGATAGATAGATAGATAGATAGATAGATAGATAGATAGATAGATAGATAGATAGATATGAACAGAATGAGATAGATAGATAGATAGATAGATAGATAGATAGATAGATAGATAGATAGATAATGAACGGATGGAAAGATAGATAGATAGATAGATAGATAGATAGATAGATAGATAGATATGAACAGAATGAGATAGATAGATAGATAGATAGATAGATAGATAGATAGATAGATAGACAGATAATGAACAGACTGAGATAGATAGATAGATAGATAGATAGATAGATAATGAACAGACACTAAATAGATAGATAGATAGATAGATAGATAGATAGATAGATAGATAGATAGATAGATATATAGATAATGAACAGACTGAGATAGATAGATAGATAGATAGATAGATAGATAGATAGATAGATAGATATGAACAGACTGAGATAGATAGATAGATAGATAGATAGATAGATAGATAGATAGATAGATAGATAGATAGGTTTACAAATCTTTTCATCACTGTGGGATCTGTTGAATTGAACGGATTAGATCTTCCTAATAATAAGGACAATGGAACTATGTTTATTTTAAGAAAACACCAGAGAATTCTTTGATCCAATTTGTGTCTTCGCCTGGATGACAAGACTGACAGTTGAAAGGCTGACAGCAACAATATCCGCGATCTTTCTTTAAGACTTGCCAGTGTGTTCTCGCGGTGTTGCAATTTTCGTACGCTTCCTCGGAGTAACGTCCATCGCAGACAATGACCGTAGGACAACTGATTGACAGTCATGACAAGTGTCTGGGCATGATAAACACTGATGTAATCACGGTTGATGTAGTATTTTCAAGGCCAAGTAAATTTCATCATACACCCCGAAAATAGACTCCCATTTCTACACACCACTGACAATGACAATCTGACAAAAATAAAAATCGATTACACCAGTTCCAGTTAATTTGCACAAGGGTATATATGGCAGCGAATGCTGGACGATCTCCTCAAAAATGAAGGAGTGACTCGAATAACAAAACTGTGGTTCTACAGAGAGATGATGAGGATACCATGGACGACGATGTGAGCACTATGGAGGTTTTGGAGGAGACTTATACAGAATATCAGGTAGCGACAGCTAATGAAGAAGGAGGCATGAGAGAATCAGATACTTACAGGACGGATTGAAGGAAAAAGAGACAGGAGTAAGATTGGATTCAATATTTGGATTCTATAGCAAGGTTTGGGATTTCTCCCAAACCTTGCTATGGCATCCAAATATTGATCAAGATCACCAAGAAAAGTTCCTTTACTGAAAATGAAACATGTCAAAGACCGATTAAAGTATGTCTAAACTTATGAAAAGAAAGGCATGCAGTTTTGGGAAAAGGTAATCTGGTCGGGTGAAATGAAAGTTGAACTATTCGGAAGGAACACAGCGACAAGTGTTTCGCGAAAAAATGTCACTGTCTTCAACAAGCACAATACAATCCCCACAATTAAGTTTGGGGGTGGTTCCATTAGGATATGGGGATGCTTTTCTTCCAAGGGCACTGATGAGTTACAAGTTATTCATGGAGAAAAGATCTTAAAAGCTACAAAGGATGGCGGGATATATTCACCTACGTCCTGAAGAGAAACTGCACATAATATTAGTTTTTATAGCCTTGGTTGACAACCAGTCTACCGCATGAATGAAAATATAACACATCACTCATTAAATCCCGGGCCTAACTAATAAAACAATAACATTTAGACAAAATTCTATTTTATGTATCAACATAGTCTCCTTCTAGGGTCATGCACTGATTCTGACGCTTCTCTAATAATTCGATGCCTTGTTTTTTGGAGAACGATTTGTCTTTTGCCTCAAAATTCGCCCCAGTTTCCGATATAACTTCTTTATTTTAACCACTTTCCCTGGAGCATTCATTTGAGATCTGCAAACAGCCAGTAGTCGCTGAGGTCATATGTAGAGTATAGGGTGGATGAGGAGGCAATTCAAAGCGCAATTCAATTTGCCATTGTTGCGATCGAATTGTGACATGGTGTTTTGTCTTTGTGACAGATTCCTTTTTTCTACATTGTAACCGGTTTTTTTTGTGATTTCTTTCTTCAAACCCACTAATAATGCTATATAATATTCGCTATTGATGTTCCTTCCTTTCTCAAGGTAATCGATGAACAAAATATCTTACTCATCCCAAAATACGGAGGCCAAAGCCTTGACTCTGATGTCTGCGTCTTTGATCATTTTAGGCGGCTTTCACTTACTGCTGTTCACTCAGCTGACTGCCGATTTGACTCCGGAGTGAAATGGTGAATCCATGTTTCATTCATTGTCACATATTTACGCAAAAACTCCTAGTTGTTGCGTTGAAACATTTGCAAACAACGCTCTGAATTGTCGACGCATTGTTTTTGATTGACTGTGAGCAAATGCGCTACCCACTTTGAACACAGCTTTCTCATTGACAAATCTTCATGCAAAATGGTGAATAGACTACCTTCTGATATGTTCAACTCTTCTGCTATCTCACGCAACATTCAACTTACGATCGACCAAAACAAGTTTACTTTGAACTCAGTTTTCTCATTGACAAATGTTCATGTAAAATGGTGAATACACTGCCTTCTGAAATGTTCAACTCCTCTGCTATCTCACGCAACTTCAATTTATGATCGGCTAAAAGGAGTTTGTGAATTTTTTTTTTATATTTTCGGGTGCAACTGCCGATTTTGGGCGAACTTAGCGTTCAGCATCATTCGTGTCCGTACGACCGTATTTAAAGTCCTATACCACGTTTTAACCATTGTTTCCTACGGAGCTGAGTTATCAGGCCATTGCTTTAATTGAACAGTACTTTTCCCATAAGAAAGCAATTTTTTCCATTGTTTTGAAAATTTCCAATAACAGCTTCACTTAAATAACTGTAATTTATAAACTAATAATCCGATTGGGCCCAAATATTGTCACGTGTTATTTGAAGGTTAGTACTTTATGAACGTCATACAATTTTTTTCTAATTGGCGCAATCTATGTCAGGCTCGGGTCTTATTGAGTAATGTTTTATATATATATGTATATTTTATTTATTTATCAGTAAATTCAGATAAAACTTAATGGGGAAATAGCCATTTTCAATATGTCATTTTAAGGCATGAATTCTTCGATCCCTTATTAACAGGGAATGAGGAAAAATTCTAAGCCCAGAGGTTAGCTTAGGTAAAGGAAGGGGTAGAGATGTATTAATTGTCATTGGGTTGCGATGGGAGGAAGAATTTAGTAGTAATTCCTCCTTGTTAGTGGGAGGTATGTGGTCTGCCACCTGAGCTAATAGTGGTAGGTGGTGGGGAAGTAACACCTCGGCCAATTTAAAAAAAAATTGTTTTAAACTTTCATTGGGACTCATTGGGGGAATAGGATAACTATTATAAATTATACTTAATTCTTTGGCGACACATCAGAATTTGCAGATAAATAAATAATAAATATCAGCTCCGTAAATTGAATTTGGTTTGCATTGAGCTCTCTGTTGAATCAGTTTGATATTTTAACGATATTAATAGGATCCTCCTGGATTAATTACCAACCTTATCACGGATTTTTAACAACCCTTCAGGAATTTTACCGCCGCTATATATATATATATATATATATACTAGCAGTATAGCCCGGCGTTGCTCGGATGTAATGCAAGCTTAAAAACTAATCCATGGTCCTGGAGCTCAGACTCAGCCTAAAGAATATTTGAAATAATAACATAATTGCGACAATTTATCATTCGCACCTAATATAATAATTGCGACAATTTACCAATTGCACCTAATAAAATAATTGCGACAATTTACCAATCGCATATATATATATACTAGCAGTATAGCCCGGCGTTGCTCGGGTGTAATGAAAGCATTAAAACTAATCCATGGTCCTGGAGCTCACACTCTTTCGATGTTGGCACGAAAGACTAAAAAACAATAGTTGTTTCCAGTTAAAGCGAAACCGTAGACTGAAAGAAAAATGAATGGATGTAAGTCAAATTTTGATTTCCTGGTATCGATATCAAATAAGTTTCTTTCGTCGTAAACTGAATTTTGAAGGCTAAATAAGTCCTCTGAGTAAATGGTATCATGGCTGAGACTAAGAACTACAATTATACCTACTTAGAGCCAAACCCGAAGCAAAAACTAAAAGAAAAGGGCTGAAAAAAAAAACAGACATACAAGCAGATAAATAGACACACACAAATATCTTGCTATATATATATTATCGATTTTCTGCACTACTGTAAGAACTGCAATCGTGAAACTTCTGAATATCGTTTCTTATGTCTTTGTCTATGCGTGTATCAAATTTAATTAAAATCGGACCACTCCTTCTATAACCCGATTTTTTCGATTATCGATTTTCAATATTTATCGGGGCGCCTCGACACAAAACCTAGCTAAGAACACTCGCAGACGCTATTAGTACAACTGTGTAAATTTTCAAGAAAATCTGTTCAGCCGTTTCGGAGTCTATCGGTAATGGACACACAGACACACACACACATACACACAGACAAGGTTCCATTTATATATATATATATATGCAATTAATTAAATACATAAAAATTAAATAAATATTTAAATACACACAAGCTAGGGTTAAATAGGGACTTAGGTTTGTTGAATCTTTACAAGTATTTCAATAGGTAAAAATTTTTTTCAGATATTCCAAGAAATTTTTATCTAAAACAAACAGACTTTCTCTACGGACGTGCCGCATGTTGTGAACAAACACACCACGTGATGTAAACACACAAAAAAAAAATATTCGTGAAATACGTTTCTAATTCAAATTTAAAAATCACTTGTTTCTGATGAAGGACCGAGGGCGGTCTGAAATATAAAATACAATAATAAAAATAAACAAATACTGTTCCCCAAAAAGTACATTTTAAAATTCAAAACTTTTAAATATTCTTTTCCTTTATATATATATATATATATATATATATATATAGAGAGAGAGAGAGAGAGAGAGAGAGACAAGGGGTAAACTGTATTAGTTGCCAACTCTTTTCATTCATAGTGGAGTTTTTCAAGCTAAAAAACAAAATTAATTTATTAAAAACTAAGTAACTAGCAATAATCAGTTGCTAAGGACATTTTGTTTTGTTATTAGTTACTTAGTTTTTAATAAATACATTTCGTTTTTTGCTTTCAAATAGTCCACATTGGATTAAACACTTTGGCAACTAATACAGTTTTCCAATTGTCTCTTACATTTATAAGAATTCTTTTCTACAGGTTAACTCTGAGAATTTTTTAATATATATATATATATATATATATATATATAAGTAAATAGCTAACCTAGAGCCAACGGACCTACCTAGGTTTCACCTAATGGATAATCAGGGCAAGTTGGTTACTGATTTATTTGCTCTGCTATTGTATTGAGCGCTTTACGTGTTAGGTTCCTTGCCTCGCGTTTTTTTTTCTTTCGACTCGTACTTTGACTAATGTTCAACTGCTTAGTTCGTTTCGTTTTTTGTTTCCATTTTTTCAACCTCCGCCTTTATCCTGGGTGGGTTTTTCGAGACGTGTTTAAAGATAAATTTACAGTTATATATATATATATATATATATATATATAGGAAAAACTACTAAAAAGTTGTAAATTTAAAAATGTATCTATTTGACAGTATTTATTTATTTCTATTATATATATATATATATACATATATATATATATATATATATATATAGGAAAAAACTACTAAAAAGTTGTAAATTTAAAGATGTATCTATTTGACAGTATTTATTTATTTCTATTATATATATATATATATATATATATATATATATATATATATATTGAGTAATGCGTGAAAAGATATCTGTTTGTCGCATATTCTGATGACGTATGCCCCAGTAATTTTTGCCGATACGCGAAACAATTGTACCGTGACGAGAGCATTCGCAATTTGTATCAATCTCCACAGGTGTCTATCTATTTTGGATTATTGAGGTGTATGTATACGCAACAGCATCAGCGATCCAATCAGTAGGTTTCGGGTTTTCTGCCTTGGAAGCGCTAATCCGTACATACACTTGAGCTGCACGCCATAAAAACTGAAATTTGACGAAACGTGAACGATACACATCTTGCCCACTGGCCTCGAGGGTCATCGATATATAGCCATAGCAATGCTGACGTCAACTGTCTCAGGACAGGGACCAGAGTGGAAAAGTGCCTTATTTTCTCACGATGTGCATGGACATGACGAGTTTATATCTATCTATCTATCTATCTATCTATCTATCTATCTATCTATCTATCTATCTATCTATCTATCTATCTCTCACAGTCTATCTATCTATCTATCTATCTATCTATCTATCTATCTATCTATCTATCTATCTATCTATCATAGTATGTTCATATCTATCTATCTATCTATCTATCTATCTATCTATCTATCTATCTATCATAGTCTATCTATATCTATCTATCTATCTATCTATCTATCTATCTATCTATCTATCTATCTATCTATCTATCTATCTATCTATCATAGTTTGTTCATATCTATCTATCTATCTATCTATCTATCGCTGTCTGTTTTTATTTATCACATTAGTCGTAAATATATATATATATATATATATATATATATATATATATTAACTGTCATTTTTTATATCTTTCGCAGTTTGTTCATATCCATCTACGGTACTGCATTCTCATCGATTTATCACAGTCTATTCCTATCTATCTATCTATCTATCTATCTATCTATCTATCTATCTATCTATCTATCTATCTATCTCTCACAGTCTATTCCTATCTATCTATCTATCTATCTATCTATCTATCTATCCCAGTCTGTTCATATCTATCTATCTATCTATCTATCTATCTATCTATCTATCTATCCTATCTATCTATCTCTCATCTATCTATCTATCACATCTATCTATCTATCTATCTATCTATCTATCTATCTATCTATCTATCACAGTCTGTTCATATCTATCTATCTATCTATCTATCTATCTATCTATCTATCTATCTGCGTCTCTCTCTCTCTCTCTCTCTCTCTCTCTCTCTGATCCTGTCTATCTATAATCCATATTCATCTTGTAGCACTGTCATTGTGAGCATTCTGGCTTTACAAAAAACAAAAAACAACAAAACTGATCAATATTATCTTGTCGCCGACAACGCTCAGCGAATTGCTTGCTTTTGTGTGTATATCTATGGGAAATATTTATTGCCTGTGTCGCCACGTCCATCCCTGATTGATCGATTCGATGCTGGACCTTGTATTTGCTCACAGGGCAACCCTCATAAAATCCATCCACCAGCAAGTCTTTTGGATCAAAAAGGGTTATAAAATATGAATGGCTGTTCATTGTGAATTTTTATCCATAATGCTTGCATTCATTCCTGACCACTGACAATCCCTTTATTCCTGATTTTCAATTAATTCTTTTATTAAAAAAAAACAAAACAAAGAATTTGATCGATTCATGAATATCTCTTCTTTTATATTTGATTTTTTAATTCAGGACATAGATAAATCTAGAATAGAAATGTATAGAAAATAGCATGACCTCAGTATGAGGGATCAGTTTATATATTGATTATAACATAGAATTGATCCCCCATTTTATACCCACATTATAATTTCTTATAAACATTTGGCATATATATTCTTCTATGTGCCTTGTTCTTTCATGGCTTTCCACGTCTCCCTATCCCTGGTGGCTCTTAGCACGCTTTCTCCTGTTACACCACCCAAACCCCGCTCTGCCATCCACCAGCTCAAACCCATAAATCTAGACTATAAATGTGTAGAAACTAGCATGGCCACAAAATGTGGGATGTGTATATATTGATTATAATATTGATCCCCCATTTTATATCCACATTATAATTTCTTATAAACATTTGGCATATATATTTTTCTTCTATGTGCTTTGTCCTTTCAGGGCGTAGGCGATCATGGCCCTCCACATCTCCCTATCCCTGGTGACTCTTATCATACTTTCTCCTGTTACTCCACGCAATCCTCGTTCCATCATCCACCTGATCAGGTCCTTCAAATATGTTATCCGCTGCTTTCCTCTGTCTCTTTTTCCCTCTTTCTGGCCTGTTAGTATCAGGTTCTCCAAGCCTTTCTTCCTCATTGCACGTCCCAGAAATTTCAGCATGTCCCAAACTTGATAACTCTTCCGTTTAATCCTGGAGCATGCTTCTTGGTCGGTCATCTTTGTTAATCTCCAAAACTCTCAAAGTTTTTTTTTTAATCTGCAAAAAAAAAAAAAAAAAAAGAATTAAATCCCTTTTGAAGAAGAAGTAAATTAAGAAAATTTTCTCTGTCTCTTTTTCCCTCTTTCTGGCCTGTTAGTATCAGGTTCTCCAAGCCGTCCTCCCTCATTGCATGTCTCAGGAACTGTAGTTGTCTCAGTATTAATTTCCGTATCCTTTCTATCCTTTCCAAAACGCTTTAACGTTGTGGTGCAGTGAATATCTAACATTAGAAAATATAATTTTTTTTGCAACATACTTGTGCATGTGCTAAAATTGACGGCATCGAGAAGCTATTGCATCGAGTTTACGTGAATCTAGAAAAGCGCAATTAGTTTTGCATTGCAAATGATAGAAAGCATATTTAAGACGTTATTTGTTAATTATTCCAATTCAATAATACGTTGAAAATTTCATTTCTTGAAAATTGGCGTTTTTGTCTGTGTTCAGACTTTAGAAACACCCTTGTTTGTAATTCATATGTATAAGAGATATACATTAAAATATTTCGATCGTACACTACCGGCCATAATTATTAGGCCACCCCAGTTTTTTTTTTTTAAAGAAATGATGTATTTCATACTATCTTTAGCATTTATTGCCAAATGAAAATAGAATGGTTCTTTTGTTATTATTACTTTGCAAAATTTTACAAGGAATATAGCGACAATTTACCCATCGCACCCTGTAGATTTGCTACACACACACACACACACACACACACACACACTATCAGCCATAATTATTAGGCCACCCCAGTTTTTTTTTTTAAAGAAATGATGTATTTCATACTATCTTTAGCATTTATTGCCAAATGAAAATAGAATGGTTCTTTTGTTATTATTACTTTGCAAAATTTTACAAGGAATATAGCGACAATTTACCCATCGCACCCTGTAGATTTGCTACACACACACACACACACACACACACACACACTATCAGCCATAATTATTAGGCCACCCCAGTTTTTTTTTTTTAAAGAAATGATGTATTTCATACTATCTTTAGCATTTATTGCCAAATGAAAATAGAATGGTTCTTTTGTTATTATAACTTTGCAAAATTTTACAAGGAATATAGCGACAATTTACCCATCGCACCCTGTAGATTTGCTACACACACACACACTATCAGCCATAATTATTAGGCTACCCCAGTTTTTATTTTAAAGTAATGATGCATTTCATACTATCATTAGTATTTATTGCCAAGTGGATAATTCTAAATGAAAATAGAATGGTTCTTTTGTTATTATTACTTTGCAAAATTGTACAAGGCAAATAGCGACAATTTCTCCATCACACCCTGCAGATTTGTTATATATATATATATTAAAAAATGATGTATTTCATACTGTTCTTAGTATTTATTGCCAAATGAAAATAGAATGATTCTTTTGTTATTATTACTTTGCAAAATTTTACAAGGCAAATAGCGACAATTTACCCATCACACCCTGCAGATTTGTTATATATAAATATATATATTAAAAAATGATGTATTTCATACTATTCTTAATATTTATTGCCAAATGAAAATACAATGATTCTTTTGTTATTATTACTTTACAAAATTTTAAAAGGCAAGGAAGCAAGTGTGAACTTGTCCGAATTACCCTAAATTGTTTTCATTCTTTCGTTGATGAAACTGCAACATAGGTAATTATTAAATATTTATAAATTCTTTTGATGCACATGTTATTGTGCAATATAAACAAAGAATGGCAATTTCAGCAGCGGCAACCACAGGATAATATACGCAGGAGGTAAAAATAACGAAAAAGGAGTCGGCTTAGTACTGGACAAAGAAATGAAGAAATGTAAAGACCAACATGGGCAACAGGTGTCACTTGACCGTCATCCGGCGACTGTTAGCCCCAACGGCCTAAAGGGGACACTTTTTCCAAAAATGTGCCCCTCGCCCGGAAAGGAAAGACATGAGCAACAGGTGTCTCTGGACCGTTACCCTGCAACTGTGCGCAACAAAGAAAGTATTACCTTGGTGACATGGAACGTCAGGACGCTCAACAACTGTGGACAACTAGAGAATGTCAAGCACGAGATGAACAGACTGAACATCAATGTTCTGGGAATATGAAAAACCAAATGCATTCTGGGATACTGCCAGTTTTCTGAAAGAATTCTCCTGGACAAACTGAAAGGGAGATCGTTCAACATAGCAATTGTAGTTGTCTATGCGGTAACAATGCAAAACACTAAGGAAGAAATAGATTCTTTTTACTCCACTCTAGACAATGCCAAGGCTCAATGTAAAAGCCAAGCAGTTAGAATCATCATGGGAGATTTGAATGTCAAAGTAGTCAAGGATAAAAAGGTATGACAACTGGCAAGACCTTTTACAGTGAAACCGATAACTGGCAAGACCTTTTACAGTGAAACCGATAACTGGCAAAACCTTTTACAGTTAAACCGATAAAATGCAGCCGTAACTTCTACTCCAACAGTTTCTTTCCTCGCACTTCCCGACTGTGGAATTCTCTTCCAAACGATTGCTTCCCCGACGGCTACAATCTCCAGGAGTTTAAATGTAAGGTCAATAGACACTTCCTAACACACTAACCTGCTCCCATTCTATCAAGCACTCTTCCCATCTGCCTAACCCTCATCCTCGCTATCCTTACTCATCTGTCACCTTCCTCCTGACATTCCCTATGTCTAACCACTCCTTCTCTTTACCTTCCCCTATGTAGCCCCATGCGCAATAGTGGCAGTAGAATGCCTTGCTTGGGGTGAGATGATTAAAAAAAAAAAGTTTGGATCAGAAATCCACAACGAACAAGGAGAAAAATGGGTGCATGGTGCACAGCAAATGACCAGGTAATAACTAACACCTGGTTTCAAGAACACCCACGTCGTCTATGGACATGGAGGTGCACAGGAGGCGACTCGAAAAACCGGATAGACTACATAACCATAAAAAGAAGATTCAGAAACGCAGTGGTTCAATGCAAAATCTATCTAGGCGCCGACTGTGGAAGTCATCTGCAAACTAAAGGTGAAACTCGGGACATTAAAGAAGCCTAGTGCAGCACCAGAACAGAAATACAATACGCTTGTGAATGACCTCAACCTAGAGAAAGAATACACTAACAGCGTGAAAATCACATATAGAGAACAAATTGAAAACGATACTCGAAATGAGATTCACTCAAGGAAGCGATAGTGACATCAGCAAACAACGTTCCCCCAAAGGGAATCAGGCGCAGAAGAAAAACGAGTGGATGACTGAAGAGATTCTCAACATGACAGAAAGGAGGCAGAAAAGGATTTCAAGACATGGAATGGAGTACAGGGAACTACACAAGGAAATAAGGAGAAAATGCAGACAGGCTAAATAGGAATGGTTCAATGACAAATGTGCAGAAGTAGAAAGACTGAGCAGGCATAATAAAGCAGACATGCATAAAGAAATAAAAGAATTGACAGAAAAAAAAACTGCTCTTCAACAGGATGTGTAAAATCCAATGATGGAACAATCATATTGGAGAAAGAGGAAATACTCCAACAATAGGAAGAATATATAAAAATCTTTTCCTCGACAAGAGAGAGTAACCAATAATACGCAAAGATGAGGAAGGACCGGAAATATAAAAGTCTGAAGTGGAATCTGCAATAGCCAAACTGAATAGAAACAAAGCAGCTGGACCAGACGGCATAATCATAGATCTGCTGATAGCCCTGGAAGAATTTGTCATAGAGAAAATTACAGAAATAATAAATGAAATTTATAATAGTGGTGTAATATCAGATGACCTCAGCAAGTCGTACTTCATAGCGCTGCCTAAGAAGCCAGATGAAAACGATTGCGAACTCCACAGATTCATCAGTTTAATGAGCTATATAACAAAACTAATCGTTCGAATCCT
Source organism: Ascarosepion bandense (assembly GCA_037127315.1). Taxonomy (NCBI): domain Eukaryota; kingdom Metazoa; phylum Mollusca; class Cephalopoda; order Sepiida; family Sepiidae; genus Ascarosepion; species Ascarosepion bandense. The sequence continues at coordinate 669,842 of JBBBDQ010001878.1, forward strand.
GATGAATAGAGCGAGAAGCAGAATTAGGCCAAAGATAGGACAAGAACAGTGCGGTTTCGCCAAAGACACTGGAACAAGAAACGCCATATTTATGATTAGAATGCTCCTTTGGGAAAGATATTAATCTGTCTCTTCCCTCTAGTTATGGGTTACATAATTCTATTGCCTTGGCTGGCAACCAGTCTACCGCAGAAAGTAATGGCAACCTACTGCGGGATAATCTTCTGCCGAGTCAGTCACGTCTCTTTCGAGATATGATTGCCCAAAGCGTATGGTACTTAACTAACTGACTGAAAATAATAGTTGGAAACATGATTAAGGCTTCTACTATGCATAAAGTGGAGGATCGGTTTTCCATTGTTATGAAGTAATAAACTGATCCCCCACTAATAAACAAAACGGCCGTTCAGTGCTTTCTGCATTCTGTTTTCTAATAAAAACTTGATGAATCATCTATATATATATATATATATATATATATATATATATATATGTTTTCCCTATTCCTTTCTTACTGCCACTTAGGTTGCTATTTATTTCCTGTCAAAGCGATTTCGTTCCCACTTCGCACTCTTTTTTTATTTTTATATATATATTTTTTTTATTTTGAAAATGTATCCCATATCCCTAAATAACAGGACAGATTGGGTTCTATAGCATTGGCTGGCAACTAGTCTACCGCAGAAAGCAATGACAACCTACTGCGGGATAATCTTCTGCCCAGTCAGTCATGTCTCTTTCGAGACATGATTGCCCAAAGCGTGTATCACTTATGGTACTTAACTGACTGACTGAATATAATAGTTGGAAACATGATTAAGGCTTTTACTGGGCATAAAGTGGGGGACCAGTTTCTATTGCTATGAAGTAATAAACTGATCCCCCACTAATTACTACTTAATAATATAATACATCTCTTTCCCCTCTAGCTATGAGTCAATATAGGACAAGAACAGTGCGGTTTCGTCCAAGACACTGGAAAAAGGAACGCCATATTTATGATTGGGATGCTCTTATGGGAAAGGTATTAATTTGTCTCTTCCCGCTAGTTATGGGTTAAATAACAAGACAGATTAGGTTCTATAGCTTTGACTGGAAGCAGTCTACCGCAGAAAGCAATGGCAACCTATTGTGGGATAATCTTCTGCCCAGTCAGTCATGTCTCTTTCGAGAGATGATCGCCCAAGCGTGTATCACGTATGACACTTAACTGACTGACTGTGTAAAATTATCCCCTACCACAAGACAGTGTGATCCTTTTACTGGACCTTTGTCATCTATGCGAAGTCTCAACCACGTAGTATCAGTCTTGATATTGTCGCTGCCAGGGAAGCAATACGGAAAATAGTTCCAAAGCCGGCAAGTGCTGGAAAAAATGACGGTTATATTTGGCTGTTTATACTGTAAAATGGCGGGGCCTAATATAGCAGACACCAGGGAGATAAGCACGATCTTTCTTTGAATTTTGTTGAGCACCGTGAAATGAATATCAGGAGTAGCCGACTAGATATGATGACAGTATTCAATGCACGAACGAATTGGAGACTTGTATAAGTTCAAGATGAATTCTGACAAGAAAAACTTCCTGGCCCTACACTGTGACCCGACCCTCCCAGCAGTAGCCTGTAATTATTGATTCGATGTAGTCTTTCTATTTGAGGTTGGATGTGAGGGTGAGGGTATGGCGGTGCAGTGTATTGCTTTCTGGAAGTCTAGGGTATTGATCGTATATGTAACTTGCACTTGAGGTCTGGGTTGAGTTTAAGTTCAGAAAAGAGAAGACTGACGCAAACAGATTAGATTGTTTTTTGTAACGCCATATCAAGATCTTTATGGGTCATTTAATGCCGTAATTCAATTTTCTTGGCAGCATGGGTAATTTTTTTTTTCAAAAGTGTATTACTAGCATTTTGAAATATTTTCACAATATTTTGACCCAAGCTTGGAGGGTTCCCTATTTGCAAATAGCTGGGACCCTAACACTTGTACCAACCCAGATCAATGTGTAGCTGGGTTCCAGGGCCGTAGCTGATGCTACAAAAACACCGGGCACAGAGAAAATTGCCCAGATTTATTAGTTGACAATGTGATGACGTCATCATTGTCATCCGTTTCCAGAAATTGATTAGGCAGAGAACGTGAGCAAAAGCAGGAAATCGGGTTCGGACTTTTTGAGTACAACCAGTCTTTTCTCCCAAAATTAATAAATTAACAAACAGATTTTTACTGCGTTCATTTGGATGTTTTCTTCGTTTTTCTTTCTTTCTTTCTTTCTTTCTTTCTTTCTTTCTTTCTTCGTGAATTGTTTAGTTTGATTTCTGACGAAGAGACATTTTTCCTTGCCCGGATTTTCACTATGATTGCACGGATCGACCCAAACCCTTGCCCGGTGTACCCGGTAGTCAGATACGGCCATTCTGGGTGCAACATCAATGCTAAGTGGTTCCACGCTCTTTAAAGCCATCCCAATCAGAGGCCTTGCTTCCGGATATATTTTTTCGTCATACCCAGGAAGAAAACGACGAGTAGCTTGCTTAACTACATTCAAAAGAGTTACAAAGCTTAAGAAGATGTGGAGACTCATAATCACCCTCGTCCTGAATGGAATCGCTACATAGAATGATGTTTAATTGGCTCTTGTCAGAAGAGAGTGATTTTAGAATGTGGCACTCAACCAGCACCACTGTCAAAGACCTTTGAAATATGTGTTTCTATAATGGAAACTTTGGGAACGTAAAAGGCTTATTAAAGCTAATGGTGACATTTCTTCGTTGGAAATTATTCCCCCCAGTTTGTGTAATGATAATAGGTGATGATATATTTTACGGCTGACGGTCACTGGATACCGGACACTGGACACTGGTCAGTCAGTAGCCACACTGGCCGCTAATTTATCTTTCTCGTTTTTCTTACTTTCAAGCGCACTGACATCGCTGGTCTCATTTTCGCTTTTCCGCCGAAACATCGTGAGATGGACAAAGACATTACCGTGGAAAAAAAGAGTCAGAACAATGGTTTTAGTCTGCAGGATACCTTAACAATAGGTATCTCAGTCACGCTGGACTGGGATAAGAGGCATCAGCTTAATGGCTCATGACTGAAAGAATGAATGAAATAATGAAAGAAAGAAAGAAAGAAAGAAAGAAAGAAGAAGGGACGTAGCGAAAAGATGAATGTAGAATGAAAGAATAAAAAAAGAGAGAGAAAAGAAAAGAGTAATGGGAAATGAATAAATGAAAAGAAAGAAAGAAAGAAAGAAAGAAAGAAAGAAAGAAAGAAAGAAAGAAAGAAAGGAAAAAACACGGAAGAAAAAAGAAAGAGGGAGAAAAAAATGTAATGGGAAAATGAATAAATGAAAAATAACGAAAGAATGAAAAATGTAAGAAGAAAGAAAGAAAGAAAGAAAGAAAGAAAGAAAAAGAACGAAAGAAAAAGGGAGAGAGAGGAGAAAAGAGTGATAGTAAATGAATAAATGAAATATAGCGAAAGAAAGAAAGAAAGACAGAAAGAAAAAGAAAGAAAGAAAAAATAAAGAGAGAGAGAAGAAAAGAGTCAGGGGCAACGAATAAATGAAAAATAACGAAAGAATGAAAAAGGAGCAAGATAAAAGAAAGAAAGAAAGAAAGAAAGAAAGAAAGAAAGAAAGAAAGAGAAAGTGTAAGGGAAATATAAATGAATTAAGAAAGAAAAAAGAAAGAAAGAATGAAAGAAAGAAAGAAAAAAGGAGTAAAAGGAAAATAAATAAATAAGTAAAGAAAGAAACAAAAAAAGAATGAAAGGAGAGGAATAAGTGAAATTAAATAATTACAGAAAGAAAGATAGAAAAAGAAAAATGAAAGAAAAAATTTATGAAAAAGTACGGTTTAAATAAACGAAGAAAGAAGAAAATGTGTAAGAAAGAAAGAAAGAAAGAAAGAAAGAAAGAAAGAAAGAAAGAAAGAAAGAAAGAACGAAAGAAAGAATGAAAGCGAAAGAATAAGGGAAATATAAATTAATTAAGAAAGAAAGAATGAAAGAAAGAAAGAAAGAAAAGGAGTAAAAGGAAAATAAATAAGTAAAGAAAGAAAGAAAGAAAGAAAGGAAAAGAATAAGTGAAATTAAATAATTACAGAAAGAAAGAAAGAAAGAAAAAGAAAAATGAAAGAAAGAATATATGAAAAAGTACGGTTTAAATAAATAAATAAATGAAGAAAGAAGAAAATGTGTAAGAAAGAAAGAAAGAAAGAAAGAAAGAAAGAATGAAAGAGAAAGAATAAGGGAAATATAAATTATTAAGAAAGAAAGAATGAAAGAAAGAAAAGGAGTAAAAGGAAAATAAATAAGTAAGTAAAGAAAGAAAGAAAGAAAAAGAAAGAAAGAAAGAAATGAAAAGAATAAGTAAAATCAAATAATTACTGAAGGAAAGAAAGAAAGAAAAAAGGAGTAAAAGGAAAATAAACAAATAAGTAAAGAAAGAAACAAAAAAAGAATGAAAGGAAAAGAATAAGTGAAATTAAATAATTACAGAAAGAAAGAAAAAGAAAAATGAAAGAAAAAATTTATGAAAAAGTACGGTTTAAATAAATAAATAAATGAAGAAAGAAGAAAATGTGTAAGAAAGAAAGAAAGAAAGAAAGAAAGAGAGAACGAAAGAAAGAATGAAAGCGAAAGAATAAGGGAAATATAAATTAATTAAGAAAGAAAGAATGAAAGAAAGAAAAGGAGTAAAAGGAAAATAAATAAGTAAGTAAAGAAAGAAAGAAAGAAAGAAAGAAAGAAAGAAAGAAAGAAAAAGAATAAGTGAAATTAAATAATTACAGAAAGAAAGAATGAAAGAAAATGAAAAATGGAAGAAAGAATATATGAAAAAGTATGGTTTAAATAAATAAATAAATGAAGAAAGAAGAAAATGTGTAAGAAAGAAAGAAAGAAAGAAAGAAAGAGAAAGAATAAGGGAAATATAAATTAATTAAGAAAGAAAAAATGAAAGAAAGAAAAGGAGTAAAAGGAAAATAAATAAGTAAGTAAAGAAAGAAAGAAAGAAAGAAAGAAAGAAAGAAAAAGAAAGAAAGAAAGAAATGAAAAGAATAAGTAAAATTAAATAATTACTGAAGGAAAGAAAGAAAAAAAGACTAATGGGGAAATAAATAAATCATGAAAGAAAAAAGAAAGACAAAATAAAACAAACAAATAAAAGATAAACTGTACAGAAATAAATAAATAAATAAATAAACAAAAGAAAGAAAGGAAAAAAAAGAAAGAAAAAAGAAAGAAAGAGAGCGAAGGAAAGCGTAATGGGAAATGAATAAATGAAAAATAACGAAAGAATGAAAAAAGAGTACGACGAAAGAAAGAAAGAAAGAAAATGAACGAAAGAAAAAAGAAAGAGAGAAGAAAAGAGTAATGGAAAATGAATAAATGAAATATAACGAAATAAATAAATAAATACATAAAGAAATAATGAAAGAAAGAAAGACAGAAAGAAAAAAGATCGAAAGAAAGAAAGAAAGAAAAATAACGAAAGTAAAAAGAAAGAGAGAAAAGGAAAGAGTATTGGGAAAAGAATAAATGAAAAATAACGAAAGAATGAAAAAAGAGCAAGAAGAAAGCAAGAAAGAAAGAAAGAAAGAAAGAAAAAGGACGAAAGAATATAAAACTATGAATAACTTTGAAAGAAATAAAATTAACAAATTATAGCGAATGAAAGAATGAGAGGAGATGAGAATAACTGGATTAAAAAGTGGTTGAGTGAAGAAAAAATTGTCTGAAAAAGAATGAAAGAAAGGAAAAGAAAAAGAAAATAACACATTGAAAAAAAAAACCAAGAAGGAATGAGAGTTTTAGAGAAACATAAAACTGGACCGATGTTGAGTTCTGTGTCATCTGCACCAGGGGTTTTCAGACTGGTCCGCGTACCACTGGGGTTCGCAAGGATAAGATAGGGGGGTCCATGTTATCAAATGAAAATTTAAATTTATCAATTTAAAGTAAGCTTAAAACCAGTTTTTTTTCTACGTTAATGCAAAACTATAAGCTATTTTTAGTAAAAATTTATGTATAAATTTCATGAGCGTCCTTAGACTAAAACTTGAAATATAAAGGGGTCCGTATGTCAAAAAGTTTGAAAACCCCTGATCTAAGGCAGTGTTTCTCAAACGATCTGATGAGGCGGACCGGGATTTTTTTCCCCAATGTGCCAGGGACCGGCAAGCAAAGCAAGCCAATCCAGCTGAGTAAGAGGGGGAGAACTTTTTTTTTCGGATTTTTTTTTTTTACCGGCGAGGGTACGCGTACCACACTTTGAGTAACTATGGATAACCACGCTGCTACATAAAACAGTATTTTTTTTAGATATGTACTATTTCAGGGACATTTGGAGATTATCTGTAATAAACATGAGGACATTATATCTTGTTTATCCTAAGGGCAGTCATCATTGACGTAACAAATCTTCCCAGTGTGCCATTGACCGGTACCATATTTGTGCTATATTAGTTATGGTCACTGGTTTCGAGGTTATATATTTTTAAAGATCCAGAAAAAAATATTTATAGTTAATATTAATACTTCGTAAGCAATTTGAGTTTAATAAAACGCATTAATCTTCTAAAAAAATATATAAACAGTAAAACAAATATTAATTTTAATTAATTTAGACGTATTTAAAATATATGATATGTATATATCATGGATTCAACTTTCTTTCTTTTGTTAACTGGCCGTATGCATATGTGTAGGTGTTGGTCAGACTTTTTGAAATTTTAGTCATGATTTTGTATTTATTTATGCTTAATTTTAAGTTTTTATTTATTTTTTATTTTGCTGTCATTTTTTGCTGTTTCTTTGATTGGACTTAAGTCCTGTTAAATTCCTTCATCCTGTGTATTTTTTTCTTTTTTTTTTTTTTTTTTTTTTTAGCTAGTTGAATTTCTAACCTACCCACAAATCTATTCCTCTTCTGGCCATTCTTTTCTTTCATTTTTTTTTCCCTCAATTATAGTAGATAGACTACACTATCGCCCGGTTCACACTCCACCCACGTCTATTGAACAGGTGAAGAGGCTCATCCCTTGTTTCCTGTTTAGGATGCGGTTTCCGGTTTTCTCTTTTCCAATCCTTTCAATCCTTTTTCTTTCTTTTTTTCCAATTGGAGTAGATAGACTAAACTATCGCCCGGTTCACACTCCACCCACGTCTATTGAACAGGTGAAGAGGCTCATCCCTTGTTCCCTGTTGAGGATCTGGTTTCCGGCTTTCTCTTTTCCCATCTTTTCACTCTTTTCTTTCATTTTTTTCCTCAATTGGAGTAGATAGACTAAACTATCGCCCGGTTCACACTCCACCCACGTCTATTGAACAGGTGTAGAGGCTCGTCCCTTGTTTCCTGTTTAGGATGTGGTTCCAGGATTTCTCTTTTCCAATCTTTTCATTCTTACGTAGCCCCCTGCGCTTCAGTGGCATTACCGCCTTGCTTGGGGTGATATGATTAAAATATATATCTATATATATATGAATGGAACAAAGTCTGATGCGTATTCAGTTCACTGTTTTGTTGTTCATTATATCGCATTCGTTAGTTGGATAGCAATAACTTTTAACATGAGTAATTAAATGAACAATGTAGCCATAATGATTTAAACTTATTTATAAATGGAACTTTGTCCCTGTGCGTGTGCGTATGTGTGTTTGTGTGCGTCTGTGTGTTTGTGCCCGCTACCTATAAATAGCTGAACCGATTTTCTTGAAAATTTAAACAGTTGTACTATAAGCGTCTGCGAGTATTCTTAGCTAGGTTTCGTGTCGAGGTACTCCCGATAAATATCGAAAATCGATAATCGAAAAAATAGGGTTATAGTAGGAGTGGTCTGATTTTAATCAAATTTAATCAAATAGACAAAGACATAAGAAACGATATTTAGAAGTTTCAAGGTTGCAGTTCTTACAATAGTGCAGAAAATCGATAATATATATATATATATATATATATATATATATATATATATATATAAACGGCAAGATGTTAGTGTGTGTTTGCTTATCTGCCTGTATGTCTGCATTTTAATTTTTGCTTCGCCTTTGGCTTTAAGTAGGTATAACTGTAGTTCTTAGTCTCAGCCATCATACCATTTACTCAGAGGAGTTATTTAGCCTTCAAAATTCAGTTTACGACGAAAAAGACTTATTTGATATCGATACCAGGAAATCAAAATTTGACTTACATCCATTCATTTTTCTTTCAGTCTACGGTTTCGCTTTAACTGGAAACAACTATTGCTTTTTAGTCTTTCGTGTCAACGTCCAAAGAGTTTGAGCTCCAGGACCATGGATTAGTTTTAAAGCTTTCATTACATCCGAGCAACGCCGGGCTATACTGCTAGTATAAAACTAAAATGAAAATGTAAAAAAAAGAAACGAAATCGAGTCAAATATCCCGGCAGTCTCTCGTGGCATAGAGTTTTACTATTGTTTCTTTCTTTTCTGGAAAATCTCCGCGCACCGGCAGACGATGGCTCGGGTACCGGCGAGGTTACGCGTACCACACTTTGAGTAACACTAATCTATGGATAACCACGCTGCTACATAAAACAATATTAATCAAAAGGTATCATTTCTTTTTTGGCATTTGTTTTTATCAAGAATTGTAGCTTGGATTTTAAAAGGTAGTACGACATCAATCAAAAACCCATCTAGATTGCGCCACTAGTAAAATATCGATATAATTTTTATGAGGTAATAACTTTCAAATGGCACCTGACAAAATTTGGGACCAATCGGATTATTAGTTTACAAGTTACAGTAATTTAAGTGAAGCTGCTGTTGCAAATTTTCAAAACAAAGAAAACATCTGAATTTCTTGTGCTGATAAAGCATTGCTTTCTGACGCGAAAATACTGTTCAAGCAAAGCAGTGGCTTTATGAGTGTTATTCGGACTCTGCTTCGTCGGAAACAACGATCTAAGAGGTATTATGCTGAATTTAAACGAGATCGTACAGACACAAATGATGCTGAACGCTCAGGTCGCCAAATTGTCCCAGTAAACAACATAAAAATCGACAAACTCGTTTTGGCCAGTCGTAAATTGAAATTGCGTGAGATAGCAGAGGAGCTGAACATATCAGAAGGCAATGTATTCACCATTTTGTATGAATATTTGTCAATGAGGAAGCTGTGTTCAACGCATCGACGATCAAGAGCGTTGTTTGCAACTGTTTCAACACAACAAGGAGTTTTTTTTAAATATAAATATGTATTTTGAGGCCAAAGACATGTATCGAATTGTCAGAGAAACGTTAGAAGCAGTGTATCAATCTAGAAGACTATGTTGATGAATAAAGTCGAATTTTGCCTAGAAGTTGTTGTTTTATTAGTTATGCCTGCTTCTTATTGAGTGATGTGTTGGAAGAGCTGTCTTCACATGAAGTCATGTCACACGTCAGTGTCACTCCGCGTGTGGTCTTGGCCGGTCACAAACCTGGATGTGAAAGGCATATCAGCGTTTTGCAATCTGTTGAATTGGCGTCATTTTCGAGTTATATTCAAAACCCAAACAAAGGTAATCCATCATTGTCAAAATGTCCCTCCCACGACGCCCTCCAGCTAATCGCCGAGTATTTTGACCCTGGGCTTCGCGTTCTGTTACACAAAGAATGAAAGAAACAATATGGAATTTAGACCTTGTTTTGCCGCTAAAAACTTGTTAGCATAGTTTTGATTTTTGATACACCTTGTACATATACAAGTTCGAATTGCAGTTGAATTCCTTGTATTCACTTACGTGCAAAGACCCTTGGTATCAGTTTCTTCCCTCCAGTTATGGGTTAAATAATAGGAGAAACTGGATTTTATAGCCTTGGCTAGCTACCATTCTACCGCAGAAAGCAATGGCAACTCACTGTAGGATAATCTTCTGCCTAGTCAGTCATGTCTCTTTCGAGACATGATTGCCCAAAGTGTGGATCACGTATGACACTTAACTGACTGACTGAATATAATAGTTGGAAACATGATTCCGGCTTCTCCTGGGCATAAAGTGAAGGACAGGTTTTCTATTGTTATGAAGTAATAAACAGTTTCTACACTAATTACTACTTAATATAATATGTATCTCCCCCCCTCTAGCAAAGAGACAAATTGGGTTTTATAGCCTTGGCTGGTAACCAGTCTATCGTTGAAAGTAATGGCAACCTACTTCTGGATAATCTGCCCGCTCAGTCATGTCTCTTTAGAGACATGATCACTCAAAGCGTGTATCACGTGCGGCAATTAACTAACTGTATATGTATGTGTGTGAGGGTGTGTGTTTGTGTGTAAGTGTACATATACATATATAAAGAGAGCTAGAAAAGAGAGAGACAGACAGACAGACAGACTGAGAAAGAGAGAGAGAGAGAGGGCGGGGCGAGGTAGTGAAAAGTGTAAATGAGAAGAAACAGGTAACATTCGTTGGATGAAGATGCATCATTGTTTGAGGAAAGTCGGTGGGTTTATTAAAAGAAAGGGGCTGATGATTTGATGGGGTCATATGTAACTTTTCCCGCCTCATCTACACGCGCCGAACGGGTCACATACTTCCCACTGCCTGTAATCCATCTCGCCAAACAATTTACCCATCTATTTAACCCCAGCATCGCCGCCAGCCTCAATCAGCGTGCAATTTAGATTAACTGGCTAGTAACGTCTGACGCCGGGCGGGGTTGCTGCTCTGTCTATGACCCATCCTTTATACTGAACCTTACTGGACCCCACGCCCTGTCCCGTTCATATTAATGGGAGAGGTGATATATGGCTCCCTCTTGTCATCGAACACCAGAGATCCGACGCATAAACCCAGCCGTCAACAAACGTTTCTCTCCCAACCACCCTGATATTTACTTCATTTTCCCAACTCCATAACTTTCCTTTATCCCACTGACCTCTGTCCACTCCTCCATTCCAGCTCTGTTCAGAATTTGAGGGACGAATTTCAACAATCACTCACACCGTTGTCTACAGAAACATTTTCTAAATAGCTCTCGCTACTGGTAGTGTAGACACTTGTTATATTGTTGCACGTTGAAGTAATAAGCACTTTTATAAATCTGTCTAACGAACATTTATCTTAATAATAGTTTAATAAGAATACAACATACAATGTTATTTTATGTATGGTAACAATATTTTTGGCGATTACCTTTCTCTGTTTTCATTTCGATACTGTGCGCCGGAAAAAGAATTGTTTTATCGAAGTTGTCTTCCTTCTGGATGTGCGTTGTGGTGTAGTAGATAACGACTCGGGCAAACAAATCGGGGTGCTGAGTTCGAATTCCAGTTGAATTCCTTGCGCAAATACCCTTTGGAAAGATATAAATCCATCTCTTCCCTCCAGTTATAGGCCCAATAATAGGATAGATTGGGTTCTATAGCCTTGGCTGGTAACCAGTCTACCGTAGAAAGCAATGGCAACCTACTGCGGGATAATCTTCTGCCCAGTTAGTCACGTCTCTTTCAAGACATGATCGCCCAAGCGTGTATCACATATTGCACTTAACTGACTGACTGAATATAATAGTTAGAAACATGATTAAGGCTATTACTGGTCATTATTGGCGGACCGGTTTTCTATTGTTATGAAGTAATAAACTGACCCCCCATTAATTATTACTTAATAATATAATATATATCTTCCTCGTCTAGCTATGAATCAAATAACAGGACAGGTTGAGTTCTATAGCCTTGGCTGGCAACCAATTTACTGCAGAAAGTAATGGCAACCTACTGCGGGATAATCTTCTGCCCAGTCAGTCAACAACAAACTTGGAATTTTACTTGTGAGAATATTTTTTTTGTTAGAGCTTTTGATCAAAGTTTTGTAGGTACCTCCCATTTTGTTGGTACCTCCCATTTTTCACTAAAAAAACAGCATAGCATGATTAAAAAGGGCAACAAACTTTATAAAAAAGTTTCAGCGTCAAAAATTGGAGTAGATAGATCTATCTATCGCCCGGTTCACACTCCACCCACGTCTATTGAACAGGTTAAGAGGCTCATCCCTTGTTCCCTGTTTAGGATGTGGTTTCCGGCTTTCTCTTTTCCAATCTTTTCACTCTTTTCTTTTTTTTTTTCAATTGGAGTAGATAGATCTAGCTATCGCCCGGTTCACACTCCACCCACGTCTATTGAACAGGTTAAGAGGCTCATCCCTTGTTCCCTGTTTAGGATGTGGTTTCCGGCTTTATATTTTCCAATCTTTTCACTATTACGTAGACCCCTGCACATCAGTGGCGTTACCGCCTTGCTCGGGGTGATACGATTAAAAAAAAAGTCATTTCTCTTTCGAGACATGATCACCCAAAGCTTGTATCACGGATGGCATTTAGACTGACTGACTTCCTTCTCGGCCTTTGGCTGAGATACTGCATATTATCTGCCCTCGGCCGGAATAATTATATTTTTTCACTTAACTGGATATATATATATATATATATATATATATATATATATATATATATATATATATATATATAAAGTTTGTGTGCACTTTAAAAATTATTTAGATATGCTGCGGAATTACTTTATTCCGCAGCTTGAACAATTAAACTTGAAAGATAATAAAGTGTTTCAACAAAATGGTGCTCACTTGTCACTATGCTCTGCGTATAAGACAGTTTCTAAATCAAGAATTTCCTAACAGATGGATCGGAAGGCGTCGACCATTTTATTGGCCTCTACGTCCGCCAGGTTTGACTCCATTAGAATTTTTTAATGGGGACATGTGAAAACAATTGTGTATGCAACCAAACCTAGTTCATTAGAAGATTTGGAAGCTGAAATAACTGATGTGATTTCAGGCATTACTGTAAATCAGTTGGCAAATGTTTTCCGTGAACTGCAAAATCGTTTTTCCCTTTGTATTGCTAATGATGCAAGACATGTGGAAACTTAAATAAAATTTCAATAACACCTTCAAAATATAGATTCTTTTTTTTAAAAAAAATATTTCTATCGCAAATACAAATAAAGTTATATTTTTTTAAAAGTGCACAAAACTCTATGGACACCCTATATATATATATATATATATATCCCGCATAGCTCAATAAATCCCGGGCCTGACTAATGAAACCACCACCTTTAGGCAAAATTTGACTTTGTTCTTCAACATTGTCTCTTTCTAGTGTGATACACTGATTTCAAAGCTTCTCTAACAATTCGATGACGTTTTTGTGGAACGATTCGTCTTTGGCCTCAAAATATTCCTTAGTTTCCAATACCATTTCTGCACTGAAGCAAAATATCTTTCCCTAGAGCATTCTTTTGAGATTTGCGAACGGCCAGTAATACCTTGGGGCCAAATCTAGAGAATAGGGTGGGTGCAGAAGCAATTCGAGGTGCAATTCCTGTTGTTTTGCCATCGTTGTATCGACTTAAGACACTGAATTGTCTTGGTGAAAAACCACATTTTTTCTCCGTCTTTGTTTGTGGCGGTTTTTTGGGCGATTTCTTCCTTCAAACGCACCACTAATGCAAAATAATATTCGCTATTGATGGTTCTTCCTTTCTCAAGATAATCGATGAATAAAATTCTTTGCGCATCCCAAAATACAGAGGTCAAAACTTTGACTGCTGATGTTTGTTCCTTTGGTCGATTTGGACGGCTTTTAACTGCAGCTGTCCACCCAGCTGTGTGCCAATTTGGCTCCGGAGTAAAGTGGTGGATCCCTATTTCATCAATTGTCACATATTTACGCAAAAACCCCTTGTTGCGTTGAAACAGTTGCAAACAACATTTTGAATCGTCGACGCTTTGTTGTTCTTGGTCGACTGTGAACAAACGTGGCACCAACTTGGAACCTAGCTTTCTCATTGACAAATGTTCATGCAAAATGCCTTCTGAAATGTTCAACCTCTCTGCTATCTCATGCAACTTCAATTTATGATCGGCATAAACGTTGATTTTTGTTGATTCTTTTTGGCGTTATCCGGGACAACTGCAGATTTTGGGCGACCTGAGCGTTCAGCATCATTTGTGTCTGTACGACCGCGTTTAAAGTCAGCATAACACCTCTTAATCGTTGTTTTCGGCGGAGCAGAGTTCGAATAACACTTATCAAGCTTTGCTTGAACAGTATTTTCCCATTAGAAAGCAATGCTTTATCAACACACGAAATTCAGATTTTTCCATTGCTTTGAAAATTTGCAACAGTAATTTCACTAAACTGTAATTTGTAAACTAATAATCCGATTGGGCCCAAATTTTGTAACATGCCATTTAAAGGTTAGTAATTACTTTGTGGTCCAGTGGATATCGACTCGGAACGAGAAATCGGAGAGCCGAGTTCGAATTCCAGTTGAATTCGTGGCAATCCTTGGGAAAGGTATTAATCCGTCTCTTCCCTCCAGCTATGGGTCAAATAACATGAGGGATTGGGTTCTATAGCCTTGGTCAGCAGATAGTCTACCGCAGAAAGCAATGGCAACCTACTGCGGGATAATCTTCTGCCCAGTCAGTGATGTCACTTTCGAGACATGATCAACTAAGCGTGTATTACGTATGGCACTTAACTGACTGACTTCATAAAAAAAACATTCTCCCTGAAAGCAATATACTGCGCCTCTTTGGCCTCACCCTATCTTCCGACCTCAAGTGAAACCATAACATTGAATCTGTAGCTAAATCCACTGCTAGGAATGTTGGGTCACTGTGTCAGGCCAGGAAGTTTTTTCCTCCTGAATCCATCTTGCACATATACAAATCAACCAACAGACCGTGCTTAGAATACTGCTCTTATTTTATTTTTATTTTTTTAATCATATCACCCCGAGCAAGTCGGTAACGCCACTGATGTGCAGGGTTCTACGTAAGAGTGAAAAGATTGGAAAAGAGAAAAGAAAAACCCAGAAACCCAGAAACCACATCCTAAACAGGGAACAAGGGATGAGCCTCTTCGCCTCTTCAATAGACGTGGGTGGTGTGTGAACCGGGCGATAGGTTACTCTATCTACTCCAATTGAAAAAAAAAAAATAAAGGAAAAGGAATGAGAAGATTGGAAAAGAGAAAGCCGGAAACCACATCCTAAACAGGGAACAAGATGGTCAGGCGCCTCTGCCTGTTGATTGACGGGTCCCAAAGGTTAAATCTGTAGCGTGATAGGTCCCGACTTGGCAGCTCCTTTCCAGTCACTTTCTTCTGCGGATGTGGATTCCCTCTGTTTATTCTACAAATATATTCATTGCTTATGATCCGTCGTATATAAGTCACTGGTGCCCCCGCCAGAAGAATTTACTCGAGCAACCAGACTGGCAACAAGGTCCCACTCATTTAGAGTTAGATCAACCAAATGCAGCCGACAATTCTACTCTTTCAGCTTCTTTGCTCGCACTTCCCGCCTGTGGAACTCCCTTCCATTCAAATTGTTTTCCTGACGGCTACAACCTCCAAGAATTTAAATGCAATGTCAATTCCCATCTGTAATCCACTTCACTCCAGTCCCTTTATGCATCGCCCGGCACATCTTGTTTTTTTTCTTTTCTCTCTACCTTTGCAACTGTCATCATACCTGTATTCCCGTCCTTCTCTTGCTCCTTTCTCTGGCACCCCGTATAACTGACACGTCTTTCTCTTTACTCTCCTCCTGTCTAAACTTTTACTCTTATGTAGCCCCTGCGCATCAGTCTTTCTACATCACCCTGTATATCTTTTCCTTTCTCTCTACCTTTGCAACTGTCATCATACCTGTATTCCCGTCCTTCTCTTGCTCCTTTCTCTGACACCCCGTATAACTGACACGTCTTTCTCTTTACTCTCCTCCTGTCTAAACTTTTACTCTTATGTAGCCCCTGCGCATCAGTCTTTCTACATCACCCTGTATATCTTTTCCTTTCTCTCTACCTTTGCAACTGTCATCATACCTGTATTCCCGTCCTTCTCTTGCTCCTTTCTCTGGCACCCCGTATAACTGACACGTCTTTCTCTTTACTCTCCTCCTGTCTAAACTTTTACTCTTATGAAGCCCCTGCGCATCAGTCTTTCTACATCACCCTGTATATCTTTTCCTTTCTCTCTACCTTTGCAACTGTCATCATACCTGTATTCCCGTCCTTCTCTTGCTCCTTTCTCTGACACCCCGTATAACTGACACGTCTTTCTCTTTACTCTCCTCCTGTCTAAACTTTTACTCTTATGAAGCCCCTGCGCATCAGTCTTTCTACATCACCCTGTATATCTTTTCCTTTCTCTCTACCTTTGCAACTGTCATCATACCTGTATTCCCGTCCTTCTCTTGCTCCTTTCTCTGACACCCCGTATAACTGACACGTCTTTCTCTTTACTCTCCTCCTGTCTAAACTTTTACTCTTATGAAGCCCCTGCGCATCAGTCTTTCTACATCACCCTGTATATCTTTTCCTTTCTCTCTACCTTTGCAACTGTCATCATACCTGTATTCCCGTCCTTCTCTTGCTCCTTTCTCTGACACCCCGTATAACTGACACGTCTTTCTCTTTACTCTCCTCCTGTCTAAACTTTTACTCTTATGAAGCCCCTGCGCATCAGTCTTTCTACATCACCCTGTATATCTTTTCCTTTCTCTCTACCTTTGCAACTGTCATCATACCTGTATTCCCGTCCTTCTCTTGCTCCTTTCTCTGACACCCCGTATAACTGACACGTCTTTCTCTTTACTCTCCTCCTGTCTAAACTTTTACTCTTATGTAGCCCCTGCGCATCAGTCTTTCTACATCACCCTGTATATCTTTTCCTTTCTCTCTACCTTTGCAACTGTCATCATACCTGTATTCCCGTCCTTCTCTTGCTCCTTTCTCTGACACCCCGTATAACTGACACGTCTTTCTCTTTACTCTCCTCCTGTCTAAACTTTTACTCTTATGTAGCCCCTGCGCATCAGTGGCGGTACCGCCTTGCTTGGGGTGAAATGATTAAAAAATTGAAAAACACGTTTTCTGTGGATGCCTCAAGATAGCAGCACACTTGTCTAACCTCCACTATTAAAGAGCTAGACTACCAGATTGAAAGCTGAAAGATTTTCCTTAAATATCAAACGGGCTTGTCGACCTTTCTTATTGAATTTGTGAAGATTATATGTACGAGTTAGCAAATTCAGTGTTTCTGTTTGTTTTTATTTGCTGTTAGCAACGTCTGGGACCAGAGATTGACCAGGTGGGGATCAGCTGGTGACAGAAATGCGTTTTACCTCATTTCTGTCTAATATAAGGGTTCGTATTCCGAACACTGGAAACCGAAAATGAAAATAAACATGCGTAGAACTACACCAGATGTTTCCTCTTAAGACATCTATCTTCCGTATACTTGCTTTCCTGACGGCCACAACTTCCAGGAATTGAAATGCAATGTCAATACCCATCTCTTATCCACTCTAGTTCTTTCTACATCACCGTGTATATCTTTTCCTTTCTCTCTACCTTTGCGACTGTCATCACACCTGTATACCCATCCTTCTCTTGCTCCTTTCTCTGACACACCTTGTAACTGGTTCGTCTTTCTCTTCACTCTCCTCTTGTCTAAAATTTTAATCTTATGCAGCCCTCTGCGCATCAGTGGCGGTACCGCCTTGCTTGGGGTAAAACGATTAAAAAAAAATAATATTTTTTCGTTCACTGTTTCCAAGTTCTTTTAATTTTCGCCACTGGCCTGTTCCAAAGTCAGCGTCAACCATCTTTTGATTCCATGGATTGTTCTTTGAGCCAGTCTGGGATTAACGACATAGGATTAAGCTGAACTTCTCTAGCCTATGGCAATACGACAACAAAACTAGGCAAATGTTTTGTCAATTGACCCTTCCACATTTTAATTTCTAATTGCCTCTTTTTGGCACACGCTCCTTTTCAGCCTCATTTTCATGTCTGCAAGTTTTTTCAGCCTCGTTTTCGTGTCTGCAATTTTTTCAGCCTCGTTTTCGTGTGTGCAATTTTTTTTTCAGTCTCGTTTTAGTTTCTGCAATTTTTTCAACCTCGTTTTCGTGTTTGCAATTTTTTTCTCGCCACTGTCTTCTCTTTTGTGTATTCTACGGGACATATTTTCGCCTGGAAAGACTCGTTGAGAAGAAAAAAAAATTGTTTAATCCATCTACCAACTTCATTAACAAATGGCTAGATCCTGAGTAAGACGGTAAACTGCATCCGGTTCAAGACTTCTAATTGGGAGGTTGCGAGGAGTATGGAATCATCTCTTAATTGCTGTTATTCCCAGGTCCACCCTGACACGGAGTGGTAGCACTTATTAGGGTCCCAGCTATTAACAAATAGTTTGCCCCCAAACTGGGGTCAAAACATTATGAAAGTATAGAAATAGACTTTTATAGAAAAATATACATTTTTTAAGGAAATAATATATTACCAGCAATAAATTTTTAATACAAAACTAAAAGACATCTTCAGTTTTCTAAAATTAAAAAAATTAAAAAAAATAATCAAAATCTGACTAAATCAACGATCTCATTATATATATATATTTTTTTTTGTTTGATGGCATATCAACCTCGGCGAGTCATTTATTGCCAACTAAATTTTTTTTATTTGTTTATTGCTGGTAATACCTTTTTCTTTCAACAATTTATTGTTGTTTTTATATAAGTTTTGTGTCTAGTAATACTTTTTTCTTTTCGAATATCAAGATTCATTGGGATTTGTTTTTTAAGGGCAGGGTCCCCAACTCCTACCCTTGTTATTTAACCCATAACTGGAGGGAAGGGACGGATTAATACCTTTCCCAAGGGTACAAGTGCTTTAAGTGAATGCAGGGTATTCAACTGGCATTCGAACTCGGTTCACCGATTTCTATTTCCGAGACGATATCCTCTGCATCACAACGCACATCCGTCACTAAATACTTACAGCACCTGGTATTCCCAAGTGGTCACCCATCTAAGCACCAACCAGGCTTAGCGTTGCTTAACTTCGGTGATCGAGCGAGAACCGGTGTATTCAACGTGATATGGCCCTAGGCCCGTTCTCATTATAACCGAAAATTTTTTTAAAATTCGTAAAACCCTATTTTTTCTGCATTAAATAACCCCCAGAGGTGTTGATATGCCGTTAAACAAAACCCAAACTCGAACAAATGGCTAGCGTTGCTCATTCCTGCAAATTCTAAAGTCAACCTCCGTTGGCATAGACTGCCGAAACACCTCTCCCACTTCACCACCATAGCCATGTTTCAAACAACACAAAATGGTTTAAATTAAAGCCCTTTTTTACGCATCCGCGTACAAAATAAAAATGAAAAAAAAATGTCATAAAAATATGTTCATACTAATCAGAAAATATCTACGCAACTTCAAGAAATAGTTTTTGAGCCAATCTACAAAACCATATAAACCGCGATCAATTTGACACTGGACGAGAAGATTTAATCCGAGAAACCACGGTGACTCGTCCGTTCATCGTCCATTTTGATCAAGCATTCGACGAACACCCTACCCACAGCTGCCTGTGATTGTATCATCCTTATGGTAATTTTGTTTACAACTACCACGCAATACCAATGCGTTGGAATCCAGAGAGGGTCTCAAATCATTTTTTCATATATCGCCCGAGGGGAAAGCCTAAATAAATCTTGCTACATTAACAACATTTTATCCCCGTTGTCGTGTGTTCTCATTCGTTTTGTTGTCGTGAGTCATGGGAGGCGAGACGAAACATTCGAATAAGGCGTTTCTAACCCGTTGCTATTGAAGTTCCATCAAAAACATGAATCAAATGTAAAAGTAACAAAGAAGGAAAAAGGAAAAAGTGTATTTTTTTTAATCATTTCACCCCAAGCAAGGCATTCTACTGCCAATATTGCGCAGGGTGTTACTGGAGTAGATAAACTAAACTATCGCCCGGTTCACACTCCACCCACGTCTATTGAACAGGTGAAGAGGCTCATCCCTTGTTTCCTTTTTAGGAAGTGGTTTCCGGCTTTCTCTTTTCCAATCTTCTTACTCTTTACTTTTCTTTTTTTCTCAGTTGGAGTAGATAGACTAAACTATCGCCCGGTTCATACTCCGTCCACGTCTATTGAACAGGTGAAGAGGCTCATCCCTTGTTTCCTTTTTAGGATGTGGTTTCCGGCTTTCTCTTTTCCAATCTTCTTACTCTTTCCTTTTCTTTTTTTCTCAGTTGGAGTAGATAGACTAAACTATCGCCCGGTTCATACTCCGTCCACGTCTATTGAACAGGTGAAGAGGCTCATCCCTTGTTTCCTTTTTAGGATGTGGTTTCCGGCTTTCTCTTTTCCAATCTTTTCACTTTTTTATTTTCAGTTGGGGTAGATAGACTAAACTATCGCCCGGTTCATACTCCACCCACGTCTATTGAACAGGTGAAGAGGCTCATCCCTTGTTCCCTGTTTAGGATGTGGTTTCCGGCTTTCTGTTTTCCTATCTTTTCACTTTCTATTTTCAATTGGAGTAGATAGACTAAACTATCGCCCGGTTCACACTCCACCCACGTCTATTGAACAGGTGAAGAGGCTCATCCCTTGTTCCCTGTTTAGGATGTGTTTTCCGGCTTTCTCTTTTCCTATCTTTTCACTCTTACGTAGCCCCCTGCACATCAGTGGCGTTGCCGCTTTGCTTGGAGTGATATGATTTAAAAAAATAGGGAAAGTGATGAGAAAGAGTGGTTAGATATAGGAAGTGTCAGAAGGAGGGTGATAGACGGGTAAGGATACCGAGGATGAGGGTTGGGTAGATTGGAAGAGTGTTTGACAGAATGGATGCGAGTTAGTGTGTTAGGAGATGTCTATTGATCTTACATGTAAACTCCTGGAGATTGTAGCTGTCGGGGAAGCAAGTATGTGGAAGGGAATTCCACAGACGTGAAGTGCGAGAAAAGAAGCAATTGGAGTAGAAATTCCGGTTATATTTTATCGCTTTCACTGTAAAAGAGTGGGATGTAGTTGCTAATCTAGTATCTCGTGCAAATTCGTACCTAGGTGGCACCAGTGATCTAAGTAAATCGGAGCAGAAGCCGTGAAAGTATTTATAGAAGAGGCACAGGGAAGCCACGTAACGCCCGTGAAACAGTGACTGCGGCCGGTCAGTCAAGTGGGTATCGATCACATTACAAATTACAGATTTATGTCACGAACCCCGAGGAGAACAGCAGGGACAGCAGTATTCAATACACGGGCGGATGGTAGATTTATATATGTGCAGGATAGATTTAGACGGAAAAAACTTCCGGGCTCTGCACAGAGAACCGACTTTCATAGCGGTGGATTTAGCAATGGATTCGATATAGTCATTCCACTTGAGGTCTGCTGAGAGTGTGAGGCTAAGGAGGCGTAGTGTTTTACTCTCTGGGAGGCAAGCCTGTTCCATGCTGATGGGAGGTCGGTGCGATTGTCTATGATGGTTAATTGATAGCAGCTTCGTTTTGGAAGAATTAAAATTTACGAGCCATTTCTTAACCCAGTCCACTACGGATTGAAGGTCCTTCTCAAGGTCCTTCTCAAGGTCCTCGGCAGCGAGGTTCGTTTTATCGCCCACACCGTATTTTGATCGAGGCGAGAGTAAAATATGGTGTCAACGGCGTACATGCCTATTTGGGATCTTATGGCATCGGGGAGATCATTAATGTAGATCAGAATGAGCGTAGGACCTAGGATAGAGCCTTGAGGGACACCCGCCTTCGTATGATAGTTCTGGGAGGCATGTCCGTTTAATACCATTAACTTCTTTTTTCATTTTCCCTTTTAATTGACTAGCAGTATAGCCCGTCGTTGCTCGGGTGTAATGAAAGCTTTAAAACTTATCCATGGTCCTGGAGCTCAGACTCAGCCTAAAGAATATTCGCACCTAATATATATATATATATATATATATATATATATATATATATATATATTAGCAGTATAGCCCGGCGTTGCTCGGGTGTAATGAAACATTTAAAACTAATCCATGGTCCTGGAGCTCAGACTCTTTGAACGTTGGCACAAAAGACTAAAAAGCAATAGTTGTTTCCAGTTAAAGCGAAACCGTAGACGGAAAGAAAAATGAATGGATGTAAGTCAAATTTGGATTTCCTGGTATCGATAGCAAATAAGTTTTTTCGTCGTAAACTGAATTTTAAAGGCTAAATAAGTCCTCTGAGTAAATGGTATCATGGCTGAGACTAAGAACTACAATTATACTTACTTAGAGCCAAACCCGAAGCAATACCTAAAATAAAAGGGCTGAAAAAATACAGACATACAGGCAGATAAACAGACGCACATACAAACATCTTGCCTTTTATATATATATATATATATATATATATATTATCGATTTTCTGCACTATTGTAAGAACTGCAACCTTGAAACTTCTGAATATCGTTTCTTATGTCTTTGTCTATGAGTGTATCACATTTGATTAAAATTGGACCACTCCTTGTATAACCCGATGTTTTCGATTATCGATTTTCGATATTTATTAGGGGTACCTCGATACAAAACCTAGCTAAGAACACTCGCAGACGCTTATAGTACAACTGTGTAAATTTCCAAGACAATCGGTTCAGCCATTTCGGAATCTATAGGTAACGGACACACACACACACACACACACAGAGAGAGAGAGAGAGAGAGAGAGAGAGAGAGAACATTTTATTTATAAATTAGTTTGGATAGATATATCTACCATTTATCAATGCTTTGGATATTACTACCACATATGGTCTTCTGACCCCCACCTTTATATAAATTTAGCAATTTCTTAATGATCCAGAGAAGAATCCGCGATGTTATTGGTCCTGTCCTAGCTTCTGGGCATCTGTCAATATCCCAACGCAGAAAGGTACTATTCATGTCAACTGTGCTGATTAACTTTCCGCTATATTACTCACATTTCACGAATCTAAACGCGATTCTAGATTAGCAACAAGACGTCATCAATTCACATTTGAGTAGAAGTAGCCGTAAGTTCTAGACGAACTGTTTTTTTTTTTTTTTTTTTCCTGGCAATTCTAACGTTTGGAACTCTTCCTGCTCCATACTTTCCAGCCAACTTTGATCTTCAAAAATGTTCATGCAATGTCACTCTTTATGTAGTGTCTTCTTAGTTGCTCTTGTATTGTTCTCGCTCCTTAGTAATGTTTCTCTATTTACTTATTCTATCCCACTCAGTAACCTCTTTTGTCTTAGTGGCTTTACTGCCTTACATGGGGTGAAATGATAAAACACACCAGTACTATAAAATAGTTAATGAATTTGAAAAGAGAATTTTCCCGGAAAAGGGTTCTGGGCATGACAGTAAACTGCATCCGGCAGCAAGATTGGAAGGCTGTGAGGAGCATAGCAAAACCTTTTAATTGCTGTTGTTCCCATGTTCAATCTGACCCGGAGTGGTAGCACCTGTTAGGGTCTCAACTATGGGCAAATAGTTAACCCCCAAAATGGGATTAAAACATTATAAAATATAAAAATACACCTTTATATAAATATACACATAAAAATAGACTTTTATAGAAAAATATACATTTTTGAAGAAAAAATGATTACCATAACACATTTTGAAACAAAAAAATTCTTAGCAAAACATTTTTCAATACAAAACCAGAAAACATTTTCAGTTTTTTAAATTTTCTAAATTTTTCAGTTTTCTAAATAAAAAAGAATAAAAAAGAACAAAACATTTTCATTAAAATCTGACTAAATCAACCTTCTCACTATAAGATAACATTAAAAAATACTTTAAAATCACATCTTTTTGGCATTAAATAACCAACAGAGATGTTGATATACCGTTAAAATAAAAAAGAATAAAAAGAAAAAATCTTCATTAAAATCTGACAAAATCAACCTTCTCACTATAGCATAACATTAAAAAATACCTTAAAACCCCACCTTTTTGGCATTAAATAACCCATAGAGCTGTTGATATGCCGTTAAAATAAAAAGAATAAAAACAAAACATTTTCCTTAAAATCTGACTAAATCAACATTCTTACTATAACCGAACATTTAAAAAAAAGCAAACCTTAAAACTCCACCTTTTTGTCATTAAATAACCCACAGAGGTGTTGATATGCTATTAAGCAAAACTCAAACTCCAACTTCCCGAAAAATTTCAACTGACTTCAATGTAAACTCTCCGATCAATGAAAACTGACTGATTCCTTATAATAAGGTTTGCTTTTTTTTTTAATGTTCTGTTATAGTAAGAATGTTGATTTAGTCAGATTTTAAGGAAAATGTTTTGTTTTTATTCTTTTTATTTTAACGGTATATCAACAGCTTTATGGGTTATTTAATGCCAAAAAGGTGGGGTTTTAAGGTATTTTTTAATGTTATGCTATAGTGAGAAGATTGATTTTGTCAGATTTTAAGGAAAATGTCTTATCAGTTTTTAATCTTATTATTAACATTAACATAGGTCAAATAAAAAAAAATCAGTACTTTTTATTTTCCTGTAAAATATAGCCAAATATATATATATATATATATATATATATGGCGAAACGTTTGCGGATGACAATATTTATGCTCTCACACCCTGATTGAGCACTCTGGAAAAACAGTAGACTTTGATAAACAATTGCTATTCTGGCATGTATGCATCGCTTATTCAGTGAAATGAATTAGATCGCGCTAGCTATTGGGCGCGTATAATGATATGCGCTAAAAAGTCTGCCTACTTCCACTGAATGCCCATAGCCCAGGGGTAGAGTCACCGACTGACGCCATTTCGGTCGGGTTTCAATCCTGGGTAAAAAAGCAATCGGAGTCTAACCGTACTGATGAGCTGTGATACGGCGAAACAGTTCTGTCTGCGGATGACAATATATATATATATATATATATATATATAGCCTTTCTTACACTGATTGTGATCGCGTATAGTCTGAATTTGCCACGTGTTTGAAATAGCACAAGTCAGACAAATTATCTTGATTAATGTCTGAGGACCTGTCATGCGGAAAAAACGGATTTTCGGGATACTTCACTCGCCAAATATCCATTTTTGTTTCTCGTTTTCGAGAAGCAGTTCCATATGCGGAGTTATATTCAGGGGTAATTTTGGTTGCTTTGTTTATGAAAGACTAGCAACATAACCCGTCGTTGCCCGTGCAATTCAGAACATTTTGAAATATAAAAAATAATTATATAAAAAATTTTTGTTTCAAAATTGTTAAAAAATTCTATTAAAAAAATCTATTTTCGTTTGTTTTTCGTAAACGTGATTTGATGTTTTGTGCGACATTGTAAACAACACTGCGTTTGTCTTTGTTTAAAAAATACGGGGGAAAATATTTACATTTTTTGTTGACTAAATGATTTTAGCATAAAAATAAAAATTATTTATTTTGTTTTACTGAAATTAGAAATATAAAAACTATTACGCTCTCAGTTCAGAAATTTTCGAAGAATATTTAAAAATGTAGACATTTAATTTTAGAGGAAAAAGTTACATTAAATGCCACAGGAATTACAGACAGTTGATTTCCTGCATAAAATATATAGCAAAGAAACAAAACAAAAAAACAAAAAGCTTTAATTTTTTTAAATTTTATTTTTTGAAGTATGAAATATTAAATCTGAAAACAAAAAAAAAGCCTTAAATAATTAAATTAACCATTGGCAGTTTTTTTTTTACATATTTTGTTTTTGTTTTAAAAACATTTAAAAAAATATTTCTTTTGTTTACGGGGAAAAATATTCACATTTTTTTGTTGACCAAATGAATTTTTAAATCGTCAGAATAAAAATTATATATAAAACCTCATTTTTTTTTGTAGTCGCGTTTGACACGTTTGATTTGATTTCTGTGACGTAATCTAGCAACCATCTTAGATCTTAGATGTTTTACGGAGCAAATGTAGACAATCTGCTCCATTGGCTAAAAAGTGCGAAAGGTAAAAATTGCTTAACTTAAACTCAAAAAGTATGTGCCGAGCTGGCTTCCCTCTAGATACGTGTCCCTAGAAAGTTTCAATGGTGTAGCTTAAAAACTGTAGGCGTGCATAGCTTACAGTCACACACAGACTCACAGATTGCCTTTTATATATATAGATAGTGAAATGGACATCAAGAGAAGAACTAAAATATCAGTAAGAAAAGAAAAGAAACCAAACGAACAACTAAAAACGTGGGCGGAATTTTAAGTTGACATCGTTAGTGGTGAGTCTAACTGTTAACAGGATCCATTTAATGTCTTCGTTTTAAGACGTGTTCTTAGGATGTGCCCTGTGGTGCAGTGGATATCGGCTCGGAACGAGAAATCGGAGAGCCGAGTTCAAATTCCAGTAGAATTCTTTGCATTCAATTACGCGCAAATACCATTAGAAAAGTTATTAAGCCATATCTTCTCCCTCCAGCTATGAGTTAAACAGCAGAGCAGTCTTTTAGTCTACCACAACCTAGAGCAGAAAAATATTCTGCCCAGTCAGTCATGTCCCTTTCGAGATATAATCTCGCAAGCGTTTATCACGCATGCAATTAACTGACTTATCTGTCTGAAAGAATTGAATAGCAGAACAGGTCGGCAACCAGTCTACCGCAGATAGTAACGACAATCTACTGCGGGATAATCTTCTACCCAGTCAGTCATGTCTTTTTTTGAGACATGATCGCCCAAGCGTGTATTACGCATGGCACTTAACTGACTGCATATAATAGTTTGAAACATGATTATGGCTTCTACTGGGTATAAAGTGGGGGACCGGTTTTCTATTGTTATGAAGTAATAAACTGACCACCCACTAATTACTACTTAATAATATAATACATCTCTTCCCCCTCTAGCCATGACTCAAATAACAAGACAGATTGGGTCCTATAGCCTTGGTTGGCAACCGTTCTACCACAGAAAGTTATGGCAACCTACTGCGGGAAAATCTTCTGCGCAGTTAGTCATGTCTCGAGATAGACATGATCGCCCAAGCACTTAATTGACTATCGAAATGTAATCGTTGGAAATATAAGTAAATATAAGTAAAGTAAATCTATTTACAGAACAGAATAACATCAATTCGTAGAAAGTGAAATTATTAACTGTGTAAATGTTCAAAGAGAAAATGTAGTACGGAATTAAATGAATCCAGAGTTCGTAATTGTAGCGAAGTATGTGTATGCAGAAAAAGATTAACAGGGTAGTAATAAAGCATGGCTTCCTTTCTTTCTTTTAGCGGACGACGGGAAAGTGAAAATGAAGGTAAAGCAATAAAAAAAAATGTTATTTATCGACATTGAGTTTTAGGAGTCAAAGGAAGTGTCTTATCGGTGTTGTTGTCTTCTTCTTCTTCTCTCTTCTTCTTCTTTGTTTACGGCGAGAATGGTGAGGACGAAGAAAAGATGAAGGAAAATAGCACGCAAGAAAGAAAAAGAGAGGGAATTATGTCGTCGAGACATGTCCGGTTCAGGGGATTGAATTTTTTTGTCATATCGTGACGGTGTCATAACGACACCCGTCACTAAACGCTTACAGCACCTGGTATTCCCCACCCATCTAAGTACTGACCAGGCTCAACGTTGCTTAACTTCGGTGATCGAGCGAGAACCGGTGTATTCAACGTGATATGGCCGTAAGCCCCGGTGTGCTATGAGAGTTGTGATATAGACGACGTGACAGAAGTTATTATACCTCCTTTCTACTGATGTTTTACATTAAGTATCAGCTTAAAGGATGTGCGTTGTGGTGCAGTGGATATCGACTCGGAACGAGAAATCGGAGAGCTGAGTTCCAATTCCAGTTTAATTCCTCGCATTCACTTACACACAAATACCCTTGGGAAAGGTATTAATCCGCCTCTTCCCTCCAGTTATGGGTTAAATAATAGGACAGATTGGGTTCTATAGCCTTGGCTGGCAACCTACTGCGGGATAATCTTCTGTCCAGTCAGTCATGTCTAGAAAGAGACATGACCACCCAAGCGTTTTTCACGTATGACACTTAAATGACTGATTAAGAATAAAGCATTATTATCTAAGCATATTCATAAAATTTGTTGCAGTCACATTTAAAGCGATAAAGTACTTATCTAATACAAAACAAAATTATAAGCTAACGCTTCAAGGAGGAATTTACTTTATCACCTGTTATCTTTGCCACAAGGAATACACAGAAAAACAACTCAGGAAATTTAAATAAAGTTTATATGAATATAAAAGGGATCTTTTACAAAACAACGCCATCACTTCCTGTACTGAATCTGACCAAAATTTCGATTTAAAATTGCTTCTTTAATTAAAACAGAAATAAATGAACTAAGGCTAAAATGTACAGAAAGTGCTTCAATCGCTAGATCATCCACAATAATATCATTAGAAAAGATATGAATATATCTCTTCACCCACTAGCTGTGGGTTAATTAGTCAGATATGTATCACCAAAACTATTATTATTTCCAAAAAAAAAATTAAAATTGCATACCATATTAAATAAAGTTAGATATGCCACTAAACAAAATCAACCAAAATATATCAAGGTACACTAACCATATATTTTATAGTAGAATTAAATTTAAATAAATTTTTATATGAACATAAAAGGGAACTTTTACAAAACAACGCACCATCTGCTTACCGTACTGAATCTGACCAAAATTTCGATTTAAATTTGCTACTTTAATTAAAAGAGAAATAAATTTACTAAGGCTAAAATGTATAGAAAGTACTTTAATCGCTAGATCATCCACAATAAATTTAAGTCTAGATTCTTACAATATTTCACCTTTCTTGACAGTTCGTCTATTATCACAATGTGGGACGTCTAATAAAAAAATAATAACAGAAACAAAAAGACAAAGTAAAAGAAACTAAGTAAAATCGGCTAGACGAAATATCCAAAACAAATCGGCTGACGGTCTTTCACGTTCAAACGCCGCTTCTTGTACGACAACCAAAGTTAAGCAACATCGAGCTTGGTCAATATCTAGATGGGTGAATGCTTGATAATAGAAGGTATTGTAAGCTGGAATGTGCTGGTGTTATAATGGATAATGGATCGGAATTATTAAGAGCTGAATTTCAATTTTTTGTTTAATCATTTCACCCCAAGCAAGGCATTCCACTGCCACTATTGCGCATGGGGCTACATAGGAGAAGGTAAAGAGGAGTGGTTAGATGTAGGAAATGTCAGAAGGAAGGTGATAGATGGGTAAGGATACCGAGGATGAGGGTTGGGCAGATGGGAAGAGTGTTTTTTTTAATCATTTCACCCCAAGCAAGGCATTCCACTGCCACTATTGCGCATGGGGCTACATAGGAGAAGGTAAAGAGAAGGAGTGGTTAGATGTAGGAAGGATGATAGATGGGTAAGGATACCGAGGATGAGGGTTGGGCAGATGGGAAGAGTGTTTGAAAGAATGGGAGCGAGTTAGTGTTTTAGGAGATGTCTATTGACCTTACATTTAAACTCATGGAGATTGTAGCCGTCGGGGAACCAATCATGTGGAAGGGAATTCCACAGTCGGGAAGTGCGAGAAAAGAAACTGTTGGCGTAGAAGTTGCGGTTGCATTTTATCGGTTTCACTGTAAAAGGGTGGGATCTAGTTGCTAATCTAGTTTCTCGTGCAAATTCGTATCTAGGGGGCAGCAGTGATCTAAGTTCATTGGAGCAGAAGCCGTGAAAGTATTTATAGAAAAGACACAGGGAAGCCACGTCGCGCCGGTGAGAGAGAGCCGGTCGCATTCGTTATATTAACTTAGAAAAAATATGAATATATCTCTTCTCCCACTAGCTATGGGTTAATTAGCCATATATGTATCAACAAAACTATTATTATCTCCAAAGAAAAATTAAAATTGCATTCCAAATTAAATAAAACTTAGATATGCCATTAAACAAAATCAACTAAAATATATTAAGGTACACTAATCATATATTTTATAGAAAAATTTATTGGAATAGATGGATTAAACTATCGCCCGGTTCACACTCTACCCACGTCTATTGAACAGGTAAAGAGGCTCATCCCTTGTTCCCTGTTTAGGATGTGGTTTCCGGCTTTCTCTTTTCCAATCTTTTTACTCTTACTTAGCCCCCTGCGCATCAGTGACGTTATCGCCTTGCTCAGGGTGATATGATTAAAATAAATAAATAAATAAATAAATTATAATTAATTTTATATGTAGTTGAAAGTATATAATTGTGTTTAAAATATATTTAATTGTAACCATAAAATTGAGTACAAATTATTTTGAATTTGGCATTAAATAACCCATATGCGTTGATATGTCGCTAAACAAAATCAATCAAAATATATTAAGATATACCAACCTTATATTTTATAGTAGAACTACCGAAAAAGCTTTTTATTTGTAGTTGAAGGTATGTGATGGCGTTGAAAATATATAATTGAACTGAGTTGAATCCATGAAGTTTTCTTACTTATTTAGATTTTAGCTTTAAATGACCAATAGGTGTTGATATGGAGCCAAAAAAAAAAAAAAATCAACTCACCAAACAAAAAAACATAGGAAAATAAAATAGTAATTTATGTGCAAGGGCAGTTGCATCCAACTAAACATTCGTTTAATTCGACAGAGTCGTGAAGGAGGAAATACGTCGCACGAAATTTTTTTCCAGTTTGTCGTAGATTTTTCTAATATAAATTAAGAAGCATTTCAAATTGAGATTAAAGACACACACACACACACACACACACACATACACAAACACAAACAAACAAGTAAGATAAACGCTCACATCGGTCGCTGAACATGAAAGAATTCCTTCAAAATATATTTTTTAAATGTAATCATATCTATAGAACCATTATCCTCCTTTGTTTCCTGGTAATATCCACTTGTCTCTGGTTCAAAAATTTTAAGTAGACTTTGTTTGGCCTCTTCAGTCTCTGTTGTAGTGCTTAATTTTGGATTAATCAAACACGCTTTACACTCGATCTACGAAAAAATAATTCTCATTTAGGTGAATGGAGACTAATAACGAAGGACTCGTTGCCGGTAAATCATTGAATCATGTTTAATTTAATATATAATATTATATCATATATTATATATTATATAATATATGTTTTATATAATATATGTTTATATAATATATGTTTTATTTAATATATAATTTAATTTAATATATAATTTAATATATAATTTTTATTACTAATATATGTTTTGTCAAACAACATTTGCCTAGGTATTTTAGTTTAATTCACTATCGTGTTTTTCTTGAGTGCCTACAATCAAGGCTGTTGAAAGAGTCCCGTGTCCAACTCCGCCCGAATCTGGGACACAGATGCCCGAATCTAAGACAATGAGCTTTCCACTATACTTCATCTCAATTTTGATAAGGTAGTATTAGTGACAAGAAAGGACTACAAATAAACTGCAAGAAAACCGAATGCATGGTCATCAGTAAAAAGGGCAGCCCAATATGCCAAATACAGGTGGGAGATACTAGAATCAAGAAGGTACAAAAATTCAAATACCTGGGAAGTTTTATAACAGAAGACGGAAAGTGCGACACTGAGATCCAAAAGCGAATTGGCATGGCGAAGAAAGCATTCCAGAAGTTGAGTAAAGTATTAAGACACAGGACAATTTCGCTAGAAACAAAGAAGAGAGTACTGGATTGCTATGTGATGTCAGTTCTTCAATATGGCAATGAATGCTGGACAATATCATCAATGATGAAGGAAAATCTTGAAGCAACTGAAATATGGTTCTACAGAAGCATATTGGATATAAAGTGGGGGATCAGTTCCATATTACAATCAATACATATACTGACCCTTCACTTTGTGACCACAGCAGTTTCTATACATTTATATTCCAGAGATCCAAAAGCACAAGGATGCATTCCAGGAGCTGAGAAGAGTATTAAGAAACAGAACAATTTCGCTAGAAACAAAGAAGAGAGTACTGGATTGCTATGTGATGTCGGTTCTTCAATATGGCAGTGAATGCTGGACAATATCATCAAAGATGAAGGAAAAACTTGAAGGAAATGAAATGTGGTTCTACAGAAGGATGCTGCGGATATCATGGATCGAGCATGTGAGCAATGATGAGGTTTTGGAAAGGATGGAAACGAAAAGGAAATTAATACTGAGCATCAGGAAGAGACAACTAAAGTTCCTGGGACATGCAATGAGGAAGGAGGGCTTGGAGAACCTGATATTAACAGGCCAGATAGAGAGAAAAAGAGACAGGAGAAATCAGTGGATAACATATTTGAAGGACCTAATCAGGTGGATGACGGAACGAGGGTTGCATGTTGTAACAGGAGAAGGCGTGCTAAGAGCCACCAGAAGTAGGAAGACGTGGAAAGCCATGATTGCCTACGTCCTGAAAGGACAGGGCACATAGAAGAAGAAGAAGAAGAAGAAGAAGAAGAAGAAGAAGAAGAAGAAGTGTTCATATAAAATGCACATTTATTGAAACTGAATTATAAACATGTACGTTGTAGTGCAGTGGATATCGACTCGGAACGACAAATCGGGGTGCCGAGTTCGAATTCTAGTCGAATTCCTTGCATTCATTTACGCACAAAAACCCTTGGGAAGGATATTAATCCATCCCGTCCCACCAGTTATGGGTTAAATAATAGGACAGACTGGCTTCTCTAGCCTTGGCTGGCAACCAGTCTTACTCAGAAAGCAATGGCAACCTACTTCGGGATAATCTTCTGTCGATTCAGTCATGTCTCTTCCGAGACATGATCGCCCAAAGCGTGTATTACGTATGGCGATTAACTGAATTATAAACAATAATGAATCATATGCAATATAGGTGAACAATTCAACTAGAAAAACTGAAAATAAATAAAATGTATTTGTCTTTATTTCTGCGATGAGGTATTTACATTATTTCGATTTATTATTTTCAAGGAAAAATGGCCCAAGTATGGGTTGAATCCATAGAGTTGTGAGTTCAATACCCGGCGAGAGTAGTGGTGAACAAAAACTTAGAAAGTTGACTTAAACGCAGACAACTAAGGCATCCGCAAGAGGCATGACACATGGAACGAGAACAGTCTACCCTAGTGAACAAAAGAAAAAGTACGGTTCAAAATATCTGTTACTGGATAAAAGAACGTTGTAAATATTGCAATAAAGCCGAGGAAAATAGTCTGAACAATTTAAATAATTACATTGTATCTAAATACAAATTAAAGACATGTCATAACAGATCATCCTAGCCCAGCTTTTGAGATTTTAAAAAGAAATCACCCGACCGGCGGTCGAGAGCGAGGGAAAATCTACTCGCACCAAAACAATTTTACTCGACCATTTTCTTAATAGTCACCTTACGTAAACATAGCGTGAATCTTAAGTCAAGGATAATATTTTTTCAAATGAGTTTCTAAGAATCAGTGAACGTCTTTAATCTGGGCAACAGAAAACTTTGGCTCCACTCTGGAAGCTTTAATTAAACAGATGTTTACACTGACCGGGACGATAAAAGCGTGATCAGGAGCCATGCATAAGACCAAAAAGTTCAATAATGTCATTGCTGGTAATTCTAAGTAATTGTGAATGTTCAATGGCATACTTTTGGGTTTTAAAAGAAATCAGATTTCCTTTTTGAAGGAACACGTTTCATTGCGAGATATTTAATCGACTGCGGACAAGTAAAACAATAAAATTTAATCGCCCAATTAAGTTTTTAATCGACTGAGTCGATCGGGCGAATGAAATCTCAAATGCTGTGCCTATGTACAAAAATGAATCATATGCAATAAAGGTGAACAATTCAATGAGAAAAATTGAAAATAAATACAATGTATCTAATTACAATTTAGAGACCTGTCATTATAAATCATTAATGCCCATGTACAGTAATGGATCATATGCAATGTAGGTGGGTGGAGTGTGAACCGGGCGATAGATAGATCTATCTACTCCAACTGAAAAAAAAAGTGAGAAGATTGGAAAAAAGAAAGCCAGAAACCACATCCTAAACAGGGAACAAGGGATGAGCCTCTTAACCTGTTCAATAGACAATGCCGGAGAAAATAATCTATATATAGTGTATCGAGGCAGCATATAATTTTCTGAACATAAACTGTTAAATATAAGAGACAATGAATGCCTATTATGTTTAATCATGAGCCGTTCTAAACGTCGAATTTTGGCTTAAATTTCAGGTGAAAATAACGACAAAAAATTTTGGATATTTTTATTATGTTGATTCTAAGATTTCCTCATAGAACCGCATTACAAATTTACAACCTGCGTCTGTTATTCGGTGACTGTTATTGACGCATAGCAATGTTTTATGTCAACACAAGATAATATGATCTTTGACGGTGGATGTCTTTATGATAACGTCACTGTAACCTCTCTGAAGATGACTCATGTGAGCCGAAGGATTAGAAACAACATAATAAAGAAATATAGAAATGTTGGATAATTTTTGCCGATATTTTTACCTAAAATTAAAGTAAAAATTCGATGTTTAGAACGTCTCTTGATTAAAGATTATAGCCATTCGTTGTCTGTTATATTTAACAATATATATATATATATATATATATATATATATGGTGAAAAAACTTCGTGAGAACAACGTTATGATGTCTTCATTAGTCGGGGCTGTGTGTTTTTTTATCAACCGGAAAAAAAGAAATAAAAATAATTTTATCAGTAAAACCACTGAAAAAGCAACAATCTTGGCGCCAAAAACTATCACAATTCGACAATATGTATATTAGTTTGTCTTTAACTGTATATATACAGTGCTGTGCAAAAGTATTAGGACAAGAACTATTTTATCTTTTGAGGCATATCGACAGAAAATAAATAATTTAATTCAAGCAATTTTATTTGATTTACTCAACAAATGCTTTAACAAGAAAAATAATACTTGTTACAAAATGAATTTAATATTTTGTATAATGGCCTTTTGCTTTTATCACAACCTTCTTCAACGTATCTAATGATATCTCCTGCCAAGCAGGTTGCATTTGTTCCTAAATGGTGTCTTGCGAAGTAACATTAGATTTATCAATTCGAGAGAGGGGAATAAGGAAAAAGTCAGTCATATCCAAGGATAATAAAAAAATGAGTAGTTTCAAAATAACTTGTTTAATAGATAATAGAAAAAATTAAATATAACTTCTTTTTAATACATTTCTTTTACATCGAGTTTTAAATAATCAATATTTATTAGCAATTTACTTGGCTTTTCACCCTGTATTTGAATTTCAGTGAGGTTTTTAGGAAAATCACCCCTGTACTAATTTTTTTGCACACTACCGGGAGTGTTCAAAAATGTTAGAACAGGGGATGTGCGTTGTAGTGCAGTGGATATCGGCTCGGAACGAGAAATCGGGGAGCAGAATTCGAATTCCAGTTGAATTCATTGCATTCACTTACGCGCAAATACCCTTGGGAAAGGTATTAATGCGTCTATTCCTTCCAGTTATGGGTTAAATAACAGGACAGATTGAGTTCTCTAGCCTTGGTCGGCAACTGGTCTACTGCAGAAAGCAATGGCAACCTACTTCGGGATAATCTTCTGCCCAGTCAGTCATGTCTCTTTCGAGACATGATCGCCCAAGCGTCTATCACGTATGGTACTTAACTCACTGACTGAATATAATAGTTGGAATAATGATTAAGGCTTCTACTGGTCATAAAGTGGAGGATCATTTTATTACTTCATAACAATAGGAAACCGATCCCCCATTAATTACTACATAATAATATAATACATTTCTTTCCCCTCTAGCTATGAGTCAAATAGCAGGACAGATTGGGTTCTATAGTCTAGGTCGGCAACCAGTCTACCGCAGAAAGCAATGGCAACCTACTGCGGGATAATATTCTGCCCAGTCAGTCATGTCTCTTTTGAGACATGATCGCCCAAGCGTGTATCACGTATGGCCCTTATCTGACTGACTGAATATAATAGTTGGAAACATAATTAAAACTTCTACTGGACATAAAGTGGGGGTCGGTTTTCTATTGTTATGAAGTAATAAA
The DNA here is from genome assembly GCA_037127315.1 of Ascarosepion bandense. Lineage (NCBI taxonomy): Eukaryota > Metazoa > Mollusca > Cephalopoda > Sepiida > Sepiidae > Ascarosepion > Ascarosepion bandense. The sequence continues at coordinate 705,695 of JBBBDQ010001878.1, forward strand.
CTGTTCCCCCGCCAATTACACTTAATATAATAATGTAATATAATCTATCTCTTCTCCCATCAGCTATGAGTTAAATGGCAGGACAGATTAGGTTCTATAGCCTTGGTCGGCAACCAGTCTACCGCAGAAAGCAATGGCAACCTACTGCGGGATAATCTTCTGCCCAGTCAGTCATGTCTCGAAAGAGACATGATCGCTTAAAGTGTGTATCACGTATGGCACTTAACTGACTCACTGGTAGTGTGCAAATGTGTTAGGACAGGGGGAATTTAAACTTTATTTTGATGCCTCATAAAAGATAAAATACTTCTTGTCCTAATACATTTTCACAGTACATTATACATACATATATATATATATATATATATATATATATATATATATATATATATATATCCCGCATGAAGATTGTGTGTGAGTATTGAAATTGCTTGCATGAGCACAAATGTGGTTCACCAAAATTTTACATGAAATTAAACCAAATGGCCGGCTACCATAAAATGCCACACATTGAGAAAAGGAGGAAGTATTCCTCTCTTTTGCAATCTTCTTCGTCCACAAGAGCCCAAGTTCCCACCTAGTTATGGGCCGTTAGTCTTCCGCTGTATGCGTAGTTCACACGTGCGTGCATATATTACAGGGTGGGCAAACAGAAGACTTACATAAAACGCCGAGAGACCTGTAATGTCTGTGTGCGTTTGGATAGGGAAAATGGGACCGCACCCATCATACCAAAGCGGAAATGTTTATTAGCGGCTCGAAAAATAAATATTTTTTCGTATCAGCTCAGTACTTCATTTGTGTCGACACTTCTCTCGCCATTAACTTTGCAAACACAGTATCAATAGATGCAGGATTTTTTGTTCTTCTTTTCATTAACGAGAGGTTCTAAAAATAATTTTCAAATATAGCCAGCTTAAAAAAACAAATTCTGTATTTCTTAACAGAAAGTGATACATGAAGACCTAAGGAGCATTTTAAATATGAAGTAACTACTGCTAACATGTTAAATCCAAACGAGCTGAACCCGTGGAATTTCCACGGAAGGATAATTATGTTTGTTTGTTTGTTTTTGAGGTTTAACGACCTATCAATCCTTATGGGATCATTTTAAGGTCATAACCAGTGATTTTTGGGTAAGGTTATTTTATTTTTCCAACGTTTTTCTTTTCACGATTCATTGGGATTTGTTTTTAAGAGCAGGGTCCCCAAGTCCTACCCTTGCTATTTAACCCATAACTGGAGGGAATGGACGGATTAATACCTTTCCCAAGGGTACCAGTGTACTTAAGTGAATGCAGGGTATTCAACTGGAATTCGAACTCGGCTCACCGATTTCTCTTTCCGAGCCGATATCCACTGCACCACAACGTACATCCGTCATTATACGCTTACAGCACCTGGTATTTCCAAGCGGTCACCCATCTAAGTACTGACCAGGCTCAACGTTGCTTAACTTCGGTGATCGAGCGAGAACCCGTGTATTCAACGTGATAGGCCGTAAGCCTGGATTTTTATGATTTCCTGGAAAAATTTTACTTCGTCATACTACAAATGATAATAACGTCTTCAAACATAAAGGTATTGGATAATCAAATAACGATAACACAGAGTGTAATTTTATTAAAATATCTATAAAAGTAATGTCCATAGAAGCTACTTTACTGTAATCTTATATTAAGCGGCGTATGCACAGACCATAACCAAAATACTGTACGCTATTTTGTGAGAGATTTTGAAAGATAATTTTTTTTTATTACTGAAAAATAATGGCTCCGGTGTCCATTATAAATAGAAAAAACCAATTGAGTAATGACCAAGGGTGTATAGGCCAGAAATTTCGTTATTAGGTCGCCAGATACGACGACAAACCTACCTATTTTTATCATATTGTACAGTACACACACATATACAGACACACACAATTACTGCTACAACCACCAGCTTAAGCTGCTACTGCTAGGGTATTGCTATAGGATCTCTCCTCCTACTCTCTCTTTACTTCCCTTCCGTTTGGCAAAGGTGAGAGAAAGGCTGAGGAAATAGCATTTATAGATTATAAAAAAATATAGGGGAAGGAAAAGCTCGTGTAGAGAGTGTTATCTTTCTCCAGTGGCGTAAAGGACGGAGGAATTAAGTAACTAAGTAAGTAACTAACTAAGGAAGGAACAAGCAGAATTATTATATTATATTAAAACCACGGACAAATGAGGAAAAGAGGCTTGGAGAATTTAACACTCACAGTGAATATTGTATGCAAGATTTGCCGCGGAAAGAATTTTGAGCCTATCGATTCAGAATGGATTATCACAAAATCAAGTAGGGTCGAAGGAACACAACGGCTTCTGCTCTAGTGAACCTAGGTCACTGGTGCCCCCTAAGTATGAATTTACACGAGCTACTAAATTAGCAACTAGATCCAACCCTTTTACAGTGAAGCAGATAAAATGTAACCGCAATTTCTACTCTAAAAGCTTCTTTTCACGCACTTCCCACCTGTGGAATTCCCTTCCATATACTTGCTTCCCCGACAGCTACAATCTCCAGGAATTTAAATGTAAGGTCAATAGACATCTCCTATCACACTAACTCGCATCCATTCTCACAAGCTCTTTTTCCATCTACTCCACCCACATCCTCGGTATCCTCATCCGTCTATTACCCTCCTCCTGACATTTTCTTATAACTAACCCCTCTTTCTCATCAATTTCCCCTATGTAACACCCTGCGCAATAGTGGCAGAATGCTTTGCTTGGGGTGAGATGATTAAAAAAAAACATATACAAGAAATGAATGAATGGTAAAAATATTACAAAGATAAACGGTAAATAATCAAAATTTGCTTTGAACAACAAAAGACTGGAAGTTGTGGAGATCCACGAGCGCCCATCTTCTGAAATTACATACATCCGAAAGAAAAAAATGAAAGACGAAGGCTTGAAGAATTAAACACTTACAAGTCTCACTGAAGTAAGGAGAGCGTGTAGAAAGCAGCGAGTAACTTGCTTAAATTTGTGTGAACGGAAGACAAAACACGAAGAAAGATAAATGGTAAATGTTTTCTCCAGAGCAATAATAGGAAGAGATTGTGAAAGGCTTGAACAGAACTGGATTGGCTCATAAAAAAAAAAAGTGATCACTTGCTTGTTTCTTAAAATCCTTACTTGTAAAATCATTTTCATTTTCTCTATCTTTTTCATACTTTTCTTTACCTTATTCCATTTCCCACCTTTTTCTTCCATTTTCCCGCTTTTTTCTTCCATTTTCCCGCTTTTTTCTTCCATTTTCCCGCTTTTTTCTTCCATTCTCCCGTCTTTTTCTTCCATTTTCTATTCTCATCGTCTTTTTATGTTTCTTCGTTTTTTCTTCGCCATCACCAACGTTATTAGTCCAATGTTTCTGTAATTAATTTAAAATTCATGTGTCCAGAGTTTGTGATATTTGAAATTCTTTCTTTATTCGGTTCTAAATTTGAAGAACAGTCCTCTAAAAAAAATAAATTTGTCTCTATATGTCCATTAAAAAATGTTCTCGAGGAAATTAAAGCCCCAGAAGCAAATTATAGAAGAAAAATCTCAGAAAAGTACACCAACAAAAATTCTAAAATGGTAGAAATAAATACAATAAACAAATGAAAAAAAAGTCAAACTACGGCAAACTCGCCATTTGAAAAAAAAAAAGAAAAAAAAAGAGAGAAAATCAACGTCCATCTTCCAAAGAGAGATATTCCTAGAAAACCAATCCACGAAATAAAATTAGATAAAAAGATCAGTAGGAGTAAAGCGAAGGAATTTACCGGATGTTAAATTTAATAATTTGATGGAAATTAAAGTGTAATTTAATCGTCTGCTACCTCATCCACCATCTTGGGATTGCCCTTTCACTCTGTCGTCTGCTTCATTGATTTATTTCTTGTAAATATTACTTCTCAAAATTTTTTTGGTAACATCTTCAAGGAAGATAGAATTATAAAGTCGGCCATAACCTTTATAGTACAAATAATTATTACTACTTTTTTTTTTTTTAGTATAGAATGTAAAACAAACAGAAAAAATAGTTAATATATTTAGTTTTTAATTTTCAATTTTAATTTTTAATCTCCAATTTTTAATTGAAGTTTGAATATTTAGAACTTCAGTTCATCTAATTTTAGGATTTCCTGGGTTGACATTTTGTTTGAAGGAAAACTTTTGGCATTTTTTTTATTTTTTAGTTACTCATATTTCTAAACAAAATCCTCACCTGGCATCTTGACTTCAGTCACTTTCTCACCAGTTTGACGTGGCTTCGCTCTGTCTTTTCTACAAAATGTATCATAGCAATTGTTATGGCTCCCTTTCTTTCCTTGTGCAGTAATTTAAGCGTGCAGACGTACGTTGTAGTGCTGTGGATATCAGGTATGGATCACCAGATAAACCTGACCTTGGGTCACATCCCATTTTAGTGGAAGGGACTCAATACCCTCAACGGGATTGCTGTCGATCGGTGTTTGTACCTGAGTCTCTGGGAAAATATTGATTAAATTTATTCTTGAGTGTGGAATTAAACACTTCGGTGTTTGATAGTTGAATTCATCGATAAGCATTAGACAGGTTTACACTTAGGTATATAAACAGCGCCTAGAGAATATATGCAAGTTATGAATTGGTATGAAGAGTTTCGTCTTTAATGTTAAAACGCTTATTATGATGTTGTTTAGATTCCACTCAATATTATTAACTTTTTTTTTAATCATATCACCCCAAGCAAGGCGGTAACGCCACTGATGTGCAGGGGCTACATAAGAGTGAGAAGATTGGAAAAGAGAAAACCGGAAACCGCATCCTAAACAGGAAACAAGGGATGAGCCTCTTCACCTGTTCAATAGACGTGGGTGGAGTGTGAACCGGGCGATAGTTTAGTCGATCTACTCCAATTGAAAAAAAGAAAAGAAAAGCGTGTTAAGATTGGAAAAGAGAAAACCGGAAACTGCATCCTAAATACGAAACAAGGGATGAGCCTCTTCACCTGTTCAATAGCCGTGGGTGGAGTGTGAACCGGGCGATAGTTTAGTCTATCTACTCCAATAGTTTAGTCTATCTACTCCAATAAGTCTATCTAGTGATAAAGAAAACTATTGAGTGAGAGTTGGAGCTGAAAAGATATAATCTTCCTTTCCAAAAATAACGCTGCTATCATGACTTGCTAACAATCTCAAATAGCCAATAATTTCAACTGTGTGGACTCTTCGCGGTCGCCTAGGGGACCACGGCCTCCAGTTTGAGAACCGCTCATCTAATATATTGAATGTGCTCCATATATAGATCGAAAGACAACTGTTTAGTGTATTAAATACAAGTTGTCTACTTACGACCTATACGAGTTTACGACTGCTCAGCATTACGACCACGACCACGAATTGGTATATATGTTCATCTTGCCAGGACTCCTTCGTGAGTATTTCCCAGTTTTGTTTACGACAGTTACCACCTCAGCATCGGATAGTTCTATGATTTTTTCCTGTTGTCTAAAGCTTATTGTAGGACAACCTCAGTGAAAAATACTGCTGTCATATATGGTCAGGCGCCCCTAATGTTCATCTCAGTGTTCCCGACAGGCTCCAAAGAAGAATCTGTAATGTGATAAGTTCCGACTTGGCAGCTCGACTCCAGAGACTTTCTTACTGGTGGGATGTGGCTTCCCCCTGCCTTTTCTAAAAATATTTTCATAGCGTCTGCTCCGACAAACTTAAGTCACTGGTGCCTTCGCCAAAAGAATTTACAGTTAGATCACTCAATGCAGCCGACTATTCTACTTCATCAGCTTCTTTTCTCGCACTTCCTGCCTGTGGAACTCCCTTCCATATACTTGCTTTTCTGACGTCTACAACATCCAGTAATTTAAATGCAATGTCAATACCCATTTTTTATAGACTTGACTCCAGTCCTTTCTACATCACCCCGTGTATTTTGTTCTTTTCCTTTCTCTCTATCTTTGTAAATGTCTTCACTCCTGTGTTCCTATCCTTCTCTTGCCCTTTCTCTTTCACCCCCTGTAGTTGGTTCGTCTATCTCTTCACTCTTCCCCTGCCCAAAACTTAACTCTCTTATGTATTCCACATCACCTCGTGAATCTTGTTCTTTTTCTTTCTCTCTACCTTCGCAAATGTCATCATACCTGTGTTCGCATCCTTCTCTTGTCCTTTCTCTGACAACCCCTATAACTAGTTCGTCTTTCCCTTCACTCTCCTCCTGTCTAAACTTTATTCTTATGTATCCCCCTACGCATTAGTGTCGGTACCACATTGCTGAGGTGAAACGATTAAAAAGGTTTTTCTTCAAAAAACGTATAAAATGTCTACTGGACGATCTTATCACAGAGGAAAGAAAAACTGGAAGCGACTGAAATGTGTTTCTACCGAAGGATGCTGAGGATATCATAGACGGAATACGTGTGCAACAACGAGGTTTTGGAGATGATGCACACGAGAAAGAAACAGATACTTAACACCAGGAAAAGACGGCTGAAGTTTTTCGGAAGTAATGAGGAAGGAGGGCTTACAGAACTTGATGCTCACGAGACGGACGGAGGGGAAGCGAGACAAGTGAAGGCAACGCATGACATACTTGATGAACTTGAGCAGATGGATGGTGGAGTGGGGATTGAGTAGGATAACATGATAAGGGGTATTAAGAACGAGAAGAAATAGGAAAATGTGGAAGGCCATGATCGCCTACGTCCTGAATAGTTATGTCTCATAAAAGAAGAAAATGAAATTGTTTTTATCTACTCCTCAACCTGCTAAGAAGGAAAGAAAAGCCATTAATCTCGACACAAAATGGCGGTTGGTTAAACGGTACGATGGTGGATAGAAATTGAATGTAATCGCACTTAATCTATAAGCCCGGCGTTGCTCGGGTGTAATGAAAGCTTTAAAACTAATCCATGGTCCTGGAGCCCAGACTCTTTGGATGTTGGCACGAAAGACTAAAAAGCAATAGTTGTTTCCAGTTAAAGCGAAACCGTAGAGTGAAAGAAAAATGAATGAATGTAAGTCAAACTTTGATTTCCTGGTATCTATATCAAATTAGTTTTTTTCGTCGTAGACTGAATTTTGAAGACTAAATAATTCCTCTGAGTAAATGGTATCATGGCTGAGACTAAGAACTACAATTATACCTACTTAGAGCCAAACCCGAAGCAAAAACTAAAAAAAAGGGCTGAAAAAATACAGATATACAGGCAGATAAACAGACACACACACAAACATCTTGCCTTTTATGTATATATATATTATCGATTTTCTGCACTATTGTAAGAACTGCAACCTTGAAATTTCTGAATATCGTTTCTTATGTCTGTATCTATGAGTGTATCAAATTTGATTAAAATCGGACCACTCCTTCTATAACCCGATATTTTCGATAATCGATTTTCGATATTTATCAGGAGTACCTCGACACAAAACCTAGCTAAGAACACTCGCAGATTCTTATAGTACAACTGTGTAGATTTTCATAACAATTGGTCCAGCCGTTTCGGAGTCTATAGGTAACGGACACACACACACACACACACACACACACACACACACACAAACACATACGCACACTGATAAAGTTCCATTTGTAAATAAGTTTAGATTTCGCAAAGGATTCAGTAGTTGAATATGCGCAAGCAAAAAAGTTAATTGCACAGGATAGATTTACTATAAGTTCGTATGAAAAACTGAGCCTCCCCCACCCACTATAAAATTGATCTTGACATTTTTACAAATCTTTTTGTCAATCGGAAAGTTTGGGGTTTAATCGATAAGATTTCACTGAAAAAAAGTAAAAATAAATTGATAATCAACAAATTTACAGGTGGTGGTAATGTCATACCGGCGAGTGGTTCCAAAATGGATGATCGATTTACTATAACGTTGTATGAAAAACTGAGCACTCACACCTCTAAAATTGTTGAAATATTGAAATTTTTTCAAATATTTTTTTTTTTTGTCACTTGGAAAGTTTAGGGTGCAATCGATAAGACTGTATTGAAAAAAGTAAAAAAAAAACAAAAAACCAAAAAACCAAAAAAAAAACAAATTTAAAGGTGGTGGTAGTCTCCTTCAAGTCCACCGAAAATTGTTCCTGTATTAGTAGAAAACCAACACGATAAATACTTACCTATTAGACATGTTTGTTTGGATGCCCGGATGGATGAACTGAATCGATCACATGATCAAGACTTTGAATCGTACAAGCGGGAAAAATAAAAGCTAAAAAAAGAAAAGCATTGTAGAATTCAGATAACCAGTGATATTAAGAGAAAACATCTGTTGACAAAGAAAAATAACGAGTTAAAAAATAGACAAAAACATTAAAATAAAAACGGGGTCTGAAACAGGATAAGAGGGGAACAAAAGATTAGTAAAAAAAAAAAATGCGAAAAGAAAAAAACAAAACAAAGGTGGTTGATGAAAAAATGTAAGAAAAAAACATTTAGAGAAAAAAAAAAGAAAGTGAAAAAAAAAGACATAGCGATAAAATCTTTGAGCACCCCCCCGCAAAAAAAATGTAAAAGAAGAGAAAAAATGGTAACGTAAGTGAGGAGATTGACTTCACTTACGCGCATAAACCCATGGGAAAGGTATTAATCAGTCTCTTCCTTCCAGTTATGGGTTAAATAACAGGACAGATTGGGTTCTATATCCTTGGTCGGCAACCAGTCTACCGCAGAAAGCAATGACAACCTACTGCGGGATAATCTTCTGCCCAGTCAGACATGTCACTTTCGAGACATGATCGTCCAAGCGTGTATCCCGTATGGCACTTAACTGACTGAAGTGACGAAATAAAGGGATCGAGAAAGTAATTTGAAAAATATACCGATGTGCCAAATTTGCAGTCAGGCATTTATGATCCTTGATGTAGGCGTCTAATTGCACGCATGGTCCTGCACCGACAAATATGAAGGAGCCGTCGATAGGTAGCTCGACAGCCTGACTCAACATATCTCCAAATATTTCCAGACTATAACTGGAAACTCAGCCACATAAAATTGATGCATATCAGCAGACGAGAGATCTACAGACTACAAGACTAAGCCAAACATAAAAAGAACAATATAAATTTTGGGAACGCTATTAAAACTGTCAGAAACCTAAAAAAAAGTTACTATAAGAGAATAAGAAGACATTAGGGAGGAGAAAAGGACAATAAAAGAACAGGTTTTAGGAAGACAGAAGATGGCAATAATGCCACTAAGATGTAAGGGGTGACTGGGTATGAAAGAGAATGAGAAGTTTTTAGTGAGAAGAAAGGACAATAAAAAAAACAGGTTTCAGGAAGACACAAGACGGTGATAATGCCATTAAAACACAATCGGCTACGGGTGCAACACTATTTCCACGTTGGTATATATATATATATATATATATATATATTGGTTTAATACAACGGAGTGAGAGAAATTGATATTAGAAGTATTGTTAGTTGTGCTTTATTTTGATCCGCGATGTGAGCTTACGTTACAAAAAAAAAGATATTTTTAATACTATTATGTACTTGTAAAATCCGGAGAATAGAGAAATTGGCTGATAGTTGTGAAGAAAAGAGAAAAATATAGTTTTTCTTCTTTTTTCGTGTTTGAAACGAATTGTTTTGGGCCAGTTAAAGTTTGTAATATGGAAGTAGCCATAACAAAATGTCAGGATATTTTTGATGAGGTCAGGTAGGGTTAGATCCTCAACAATTATTCTTGGAAAAAGGATTTGAAAATTGAAAACCTAAAAATGATGTAATTGAAAGAAAAAAAGACAGAAAGACATTACGTCATGTGAGCTGTTGATATTTAATTCGTTGAGCCATGGCTTCCTCGTAAATCGTGTGGATGGAAAATAATCTCATTGGTCAAAAGCTTTGAGTCGGATAGATCCCCCGAGAGGATTGGAGATGGCTATAAAAATGGAGACAGCGAGAAAAATCAGATTTGGAGAGAGATTTTCAGGCGACAATGATCAAACGACCCCCACCCACCGTCCGCCGCTGCGTCGCACTTTTTTTCGGTTGTCTGTGTAAAGTTTGATAAAGGCCGAAGAGACGTGTTTCTTGTCTGAAGAATTGACAGCCTGATTATTTTTTAAAAAATTGAAAGATCTGATAATTTTAATGGAACTTAGAAAGGACTTATTTTTATTTGAAGATTGAAAGCTCTTCTCTCCGTTGTAAACTTGACTTCGAAAATTGTATTTTCTGCTTTTGTAATTAATTATTTTATTATTATTATTATTATTATTATTATTATTATTATTATTAAGACATGCTTTCGTAACTCATCTAGGCGTCTTCGAGCTTATTCATTTATTTAATTTTTTTTTTTTTTTGGTGTCGTAATTATTTTATTTTAACCACAAGTAAACACAAGTGTCTGTTCTGGATATGGTAGAAATACGGCTACCGGGTTTGCACAACGTGACTTTCTGAGATCAAATCACAGCGTGGGCAGTAAGTTCGTTGTTGTAATAGACTTCTTGAGGACTAGCTACTGTTACGAGATCATCACGACTAGCGGCTCGAAAGCGTCACCATAATTGGTGCCGTTTGGACATCGTCATCGCAGCAGGCTCCGTTCCAGAACCAGCGAACCAACCAGCCGGGCAGAGAAGCGGCACACTGGGAGTAGAAGAGAATGAGAAGACATTTGTGAGGAATAACAGAACAAATTTCGGGAAAAAAGATGGCCATATTGACACTAAGATGTAAAGAGTTACTGGGTGTGACAGAGAATGACGAGACGTTAGTAGGAGAAAGGATAATGAAAGAAAATAATTCAAGAAGACATAATATGGCGATTGATTAATTTACACTTATTTATTTAATTTTTTTTTAAATTGTCGATAGCAGGAAAGCAAGAAAACAAAAATTAATTACACACGTAAGAAGTGAGAAGGTTGCATTTTTTAAAAGGAATCACTTAATTTTCAAGATTTGCACAAAAGAACCTTTTTCTTTAATCATTTCTTCTGAAAACAAGACGATGAAGCCCCTAAGAAGCAAGAGGTCACTGAGTGGGAAAGTGTTTGCTTAAGAGAAAGAACAATGAAAAAAGAATGAAATTCAAAGAAAAAGAAGAATACAACTGAGGTTCTAGTAAAAGTTTTGTAGATCGTAGTTGACAGAAAAGCAAGAACCCAGGAGAGCCTTCCATATAATTTACTTCTAGAAAAAGATAGCAAATCGAGTTAGATTGCGATGCATATATATATATATATATATATATATATATATATATATATTTGAAGCAAAAAGAAAAAAATGCATTAAATTTTATCAACACTGATAGGAGACTGAAAGTACTTGGGAACATTAAGAAATGGAAAATAAAATCAACAGTAAAAGTTACTGCGCAATTCTTACATTTTTCAATTATAATACACAAAAGATTATCGTGAGTACGAACGGATTTTATTAAAAATAAGCAAACATAATGTTTACAGTATTAACATTATTCGGACTATTGTCCTCATCTTTGTTGCCATTAGTACAATGTTTCGGCCGTTGTATGCTCCAGCCTTCTTCAGGTGCTAGGAATTTTGAACCGAACCCTTTATGACAATCACTGAGGTATATGAATTCTATTCCCTAGTGATTATTATAAAGAGTTCGGTTCGAAATTCCTAGAACCTGAAGAAGACCAGAGCGTACAACGACCGAAACGTTGTACAAATGGCAACAAAGATTAGGACAATAGTCCGAATAATGTAAATACTGTAAATACTACCTCATCTCAGAAATATATACAAAGATATAATGTTTGCAATTTATTTAATCTGCGTGTTTGTGAGTGCGCGCACGTATATAGATATGTAAATAGCTCTGTAGCCGAAGAAGAAAAAATCATTTTGCCTAACAAATATATATTTTCAATATAATTACCTTGTTAATGCACTTAATCCAATAATTATGTTTTAATCACGTCATGAAGTAATAAACTGATCCCCCACTTTATGACCAGTAGAAGCCTTAATCATTATTCCAACTATTATATTCAGTCAGTCAGTTAAGTGCCATACGTGATACACGCTTGGGCGATCATGTCTCGAAAGAGACATGACTGACTGGGCAGAAGATTTTCTGTCCTGCTTTTTAAACTATAGCTGAATGGAAGATGAGATGTATTGCATTAATCAGTAGTAATTAGTGGGGGATCACTTTATTACTTCATAACAATGGAAAACCAATCCCCCACTTTATGCCCAGTAGAAGACTTAATCATGTTTCCAACTTTTATATTCAGTCAGTCAGTTAAGTGCCATACGTGATACACGCTTGGGCGATCATGTCTCGAAAGAGAGATGACTGACTAGGCAGAAGATTATCCCGCAGTAGGTTGCCATTGCTTTCTGCGGTAGACTGGTTGCCGACCAAGGCTATAGAACCCAATCTGTCTTGTTATTTGACTCATAGCTAGAGGGGAAAGAAATGTATTATATTATTATGTAGTAATTAGTGGGGGATCAGTTTCCTATTGTTATGAAGTAATAAACTGATCCCCCAATTTATGACCAGTAGAAGCCTTAATCATTATTCCAACTATTATATTCATTCAGTCAGTTACGTGCCATACGTGGTACACGCTGGGGCGATCATGTCTCGAAAGAGACATGGCTGACTGAGCAGAAGATTTTCCTGCAGTTGGTTGCCATGACTTTCTGCGGTAGACTGGTTACCGATCAAGACTAAAGAACCCAATCTGTCTTGTTATTTAACCCATAACTGGAGGGAAGAGGCGGATTAATACCTTTCCCAAGGGTATTTGCGCGTGTGTGAATGAAAGAAATTCAACTGGAATTCGAACACGGCTCCCCAGTTTCTCGTTCCGAGACGATATCCACTACACCACAACACACATCCGCCGATTATTATATAGTAAACATTCCTGTCTGTGCTGATGTCGCAATGTATTGATTGTAAACAAGTTACTAGTGCCACACTACGAAATCATACACTTAAAGAAGGAAAGGATATCGTTTTAAACTAAAACAAGATACAACGTGTAAAATATGTTAGGCACCTTTCGACCGACACTTTTTAAACAAAAATCGTTGGTAATTATTAAAACTAAGTGGCCAATATGAAACCTTTTTATTAGCTGCTGAGTTTAAAAAATCCATGTCTATTGAACAGGTTAAGAGGCTCATCCCTTGTTCCCTGTTTAGGATGTGGTTTCCGGCTTTCTCTTTTCCAGTCTTCTCACTTTGTTTTTTTTTTTCAGTTGGAGTAGATAGATCTGTCTATCGCCCGGTTCACACACCACCCACGTCTATTGAACAGGTTAAGAGGCTGTTCCCTGTTTAGGATGTGGTTTCCGGCTTTATCTTTTCCAATCTTTTCACTATTACGTAGCCCCCTGCACATCAGTGGCGTTACCGCCTTGCTCGGGGTGATAGGATTAAAAAAATAAATAAATCATCTCTCTCTATGTAAAAGGCAAGATGTTTGTGTGTGTGTGAGTGTGGCTATCTGTCTGTCTGTCTGTCTATCCCTTATAAATATCCACAATTTTTATCCGATTTTCACCAACCTTCAGACATATATTCTTTAGGCTTCCCGTCCGGTCATGGGCTACATATTTTTTCCGATTTTTTCCCGATATCGGAAATCGATACTCCGATATCCGATCAGGTCTGATCAAAGTCAGGATTTCCGCCCTTTTATTTTGGTTTTTACTTCGGGTTTTGCTCTAAGTAAGTATAATTGTAGTTCTTAGTCTCATTTACTCAGAGGACTTATTTAGCCTTCAAAATTCAGTATGCGACGGAAAGATGATTTGACATCGATATCGGAAATCAAAATTTGACTTACATCCATTCATTTTTCTTTCAGCCTACAGTTTCGCTTTAACTGGAAACAACTATTGCTTTTTAGTCTTTAGTGCCAATGTCCACAGTGTCTGAGCTCCAGGACCATGAATTAGGCTTAAATCTTTCATTACACCCGGGCAACGCCGGGCTATATATAGCAACGCCGGTACAGATATATATATATAAGTAAGTAGCTAACCTAGAGCCAACGGACCTACCTAGGTTTCACCTAATGGATAATCAGGGCAAGTTGGTTACTGATTTATTTGCTCTGCTATTGTATTGAGCGCTTTACGTGTTAGGTTCCTTGTCTCGGGTTTTTTTTTTCTTTCGACTCGTACTTTGACTAATGTTCAACTGCTTAGTTCGTTTCTTTTTTTGTTTCCATTTTTTCCCCTCCGCGTTTATACTCGGTGGGGTTTTTCGAGACGTGATCAAAGATAAATTTACAGTTTTATATATATATATATATATATATATATATATATATATATTAGAGAGGGAGGGGAGAAAAATATTGTTTTTCTCCACGAAGCACACACACACACACACACACACACACACATATATATAAATTTGGCCAGAACGTCCAAACTCATTTAGAAAGAGAAAGAAAACAAAATTTATTCTTCAAATGGAAGTCCATTCTCGACGATCTTCTGCCAGCGATCAGTCTGCACCCGGATCTACCCCAGATACCAGTCCGCTGGCTTTGAATAATAATAATAATAATAATAATTATTATTATTATTATAATAAAACAACTGTAAACAACCTTCCTTCACCTTATCAAATGATTTGAATCTTTGGTGACGGAAGAAGTGTGTTATGTGGGGGGAAAGGGCTATAATTACTCCGAGCTGAATCGGGACTGAAGATGGACGTGGAAGAATCTGAAACGACCTGACTTAGTTTGTCGTTCCCACGCGATCAAGCTTCTGGCAATAGTGTTCATGGTGCGATCTTGTGGAACAAGCTGGAAATACTCCTTGGAAATTACACCAGAGAGACATTAAGATTTGCTTTTTTCTTTCCCCTTTCTAAGTGAGTCGGGAAATACTAGTCAACCTACGAAGTGGCTTGTGTGTGTGTGTGTGTGAGAGAGAGAGAGAGAGAGAGAGGAGAGAAAGAAGCGGATAAGCTATGCGAAAGCTGACAGAGATTGATGGACTTGTGTAGACTGGCGGACTTAGATGAATTGACAGAATGGCGTAGATAAACTGACAAACAATCCGGAAGAGATTTTGACTTGCATAAGCGAAATGTACTCAAAGAAATGTCTGTTCAAAGAAAGATGCATTTATATAGTTACAATGGTGTAAATTTTAAGTGCTCAGATATATTAATAATCTAGATGTGGAAAGATTTTTTAATCGTTTCAGGCCAAGCAAGGTGATAACGCCACTGATGTGCAGGGGGCTATATAAAAGAAAAATATTAGACAGGAGGAGAGTAAAGGGAAAAGACAAACCAGTTACAGAGAAGGGAGCAAGAAAAGGATGAGAATACAGGTGTGATGACAGTTGCGAAAGTAGAGAGAAAGAAAAAGAACAAGATACACGGGGTGATGTAGAAAGAACTCCAGTTCTTTCTACATCACCCCGTGTATCTTGTTCTTAAGTAGATAAGAGATGGGAATTGATATTGCATTTCAATTCCTGTAGGTTGTAGCCATCAAGAAAGCAAGTATACGGAAGGGAGTTTCCCCAGGCGGGAAGTGCGAGAAAAAGAATCTGATGGAGTAGAATTGTCGGCTGCATTTACTTGATCTAACTGTGAATGGGTGGAGCACAGTTGCTAGTCTGGTTGTACGAGTAAACTCATGTGGCGGGGGCACCAGTGACTTAAGTTCGTCGGAGCAGAAGCCATGAAAGTAATTATAGAACAGACAGAGGGAAGCCACATCCCGTCGTTGAGAAAATGGCTGGAGTCGAGCCGACAAGTTGGTACCTATCTCATTATTGATTCTCCTTTGGAGCCTGTCGAAAAAACTGAGATGAACAGCGGGGGTGCCTGACCATACATGACAGCAGTATTCCATGCACGGACGGATGGTTGACCCGATTTTTTCGATTATCGATTTTCGATATTTATCGAGGGTACCTCGACACAAAACCTAGCTAAGAACACTCGCAGACGCTTATAGTACAACTGTGTAAATTTTCAAGAAAATCGGTTCAGTCGTTTCGGAGTCTATAGGTAACGGACACACACACACACACATAGATAAAGTTCCATTTATAAATAAGTTTAGATATAAAATTTTAGGATGAAACTTTCAAAAAATTGAAACCTGATAGAGAAAAATGGTTTGCACATTCGAACCAGCGCACCCTAATTACTAAAATGTCACCTACTCTTAGACTAGTAATTTTTTTTTAAAGTTAAAAATTGTTGGAGAGTTTTATTAACGATTCATTTATAGGTTCGAATCTCTGCACAATTTCTGCGTGCATTGAATACTTAATTGGGCGCCACAGTTTGTTTTTAATTTTCTAACGCAGTTTCCCCACGCGATTAATTTTTGCGAATGGATGGACCTTTGGGTAACATACAGCAATGTTAATGACTGAAGGACAGCATAGAAATACAAGGGTGAGGGAGTTCTGGGGAGCTATGGCCGTCTATCTCATGAAGGGACAGAGAACATAAAATAAATAAAAAAAATCTATGGTCGTTGGGACACCATATGCATTGCAGCCGTAGTTATAGCAACATCAGTTTTAATGTGCATGATCGCCTGACGGAATGCTCAACCCCAATACCACCGTTGAGACTGGTTTTAAATTCAGTCTTTGATTTAACTCGAGCTGATTTTAAAGAACCCGAGCTGGCCTACCGTTTAACCATAGGTGTGGCCTCTGGGGGAGAAGTGTTGAATTTATGGCTTTCCAAAAGGCATTAAATGAATGTAACAGTCTCAACTGGAATTTGAACTCAACCTGGGGATACTATTTTCCACACCGATAACCGTTCAGCGACCCACGCACGTGTGTTAATGTTATTTCTCTTGAAACGTGTTCTAAATAAGATGCTGACAAAACAAACTTTAAACAAGCCTTACGTCAAAGAATTTCATTTTGTTTTACATGTGTGCCTCGTCAATCAGTTACGAAATAATTCCACTAACCCATCTTAATATTATCAGCAAACACAACCTGTCTGATTTTTTCGGCTGAGGGCCGTATCATGTTGAAACACCGGTTCTCCTAAAATAAATGAAGTTAAGTAAGGTCGAGCCTGGTCAGTATCACGATGAGTGACCGCATAGGAATGTTAGGTGCGGTAATCTTTGATGTGAAGCTGGTTTAGAAAAAATGTGCTGCACGATATTCTTAACTGTGCCGCGAAATATTGTCATGGCATATATATATATATATATATATATATATTTCGGTGACTGGCGTGTGTATACACCGCTTATATATAACACGCTAAAATTTCGCTTCTCTTATTCCGTGCGCCTATGGCTTAGGGGTTAGCGACTCCAACAGACACCAAATCGAATGAAGCAAGTGGGTGTCTAGCCACATTGATGAGCTTTGATACAACGAAAATGGTTTGTATGTAGATGACGATTTTATATATATATATCTATAATATTATTAATTACATGTAAAAAAAAACTACTACCACGTTGTACATTTTATTTTGACATTAAAATAACAAAGTTAAACATACTTGGTAATAACCTGATGAGATATTGTTCTTTCAACGTCGGAACAAAATGTACAATTTTGTAGTAGTTTTTTAATGTCCTAATGTAACAATAATTGCCCTATTTTTATACTGAACACATGTTTTAAATTAATGTTTTGAACGTTGCAATTCTATACTTGCGTTCTTCTTCATTTGTATATATATATATATATAGTCTAGGGACTACTCCTTCAACGTAAGAATAGTAATAATCAGACCCTGAAATAATATTTTTCTCTCACACTTTTAGTATCTTATCTCATTTTTAAGTTTCGGAATAAATATAAGTAAATTATATATTTAATAAATAAAAATATTCGATTTACAATTCATATTAACCTTAAACTAAGGAAAGCTAATACCTAAAATAGTAATTGAAATTGAAAAACCCAGTTCATACCATGCACCTGATGATTGAATAATGCATGACACTCCGAGTCGTGCTTAAAACATAGGACAATATATATATATATATATATATATATATATATATATATACTACCGGACATAATTATTAGGCTTCCCCAGTGTTATTAAAAAATGATTATTTCATATTATTTTTTATTATTTATTGCCAAGTGAATAATTGTAAATGAAAATAGAATGGTTCTTTTGTTAATATTGCACAATAACATGTGCATCAAATGAATTTATAAATATTTAATAATTACCTATATTGCAGTTTCATCAATGAAAGAATGAAGAAAATTTAGATTGATTCGGACGAGTTTATCTTCCAAAGTAGAATTTTCGGTTACATTTTATCGGTTTCACTGTAAAAGGGTGGGACCTAGTTACCAGTCCAGTAGCTCGAGTAAATTCATGCATAGGGGGCACCAGTGAGCTAAGTTCATCGGAGGAGAAGCCGTCAAAGTATTTATAGAAGAGACACAGGGAAGCCACATCACGCAGGTGAGAAAGTGACTGAATCTGAGCTGCCAAGTCGGGATCGAGATGAGTGACTGTTTGGGAGTATCCGGGGTTTTAAGTTTAGGTGTGCGGGTGATAGAATTGGAACTCGGCTCCCCAATTTTCAATTCTAGTCTGTTTCATTATATTCACATACACACAAATTCTTTTAAGAAATATATGAATCCGCATTTTCTCATTTACGCTCATGTTACGTTGAAAGAGAAATCGGGTGGCCGAGTTCGAATTCCAGTTGAATTATTTGCATTCACTTACGCGCTAATATCCTTGGGAAAGTTATTAATCCGTCCCTTCCCTCCAATTATGGGTTAAATAACGGGACAGATTGGGTTCTATAGATTTGGCGGGCAACCAGTCTACCGCAGCAGGTACTGACAACCTGTTGCGGGATAATTAAAATGCCTAAGGTCTATACAGTGTTGGACTTAGGACACTGCCCTTAACCAAATCCCAACGAATCTTTCTCCATCGCTTGAAAGAAAGCCGGCTCGACCCGACCAGGGTGAATGCCGAAACAGGTACAGGTACAGGTATATCTTCTCTCCCCTGGTATGGGTAAATCAGTATAACTTGTCTCATTAATAAAGAAATCGGAGAGCAAATTTCGAATTGTAGTCGAAATCTTTACATTTAGGCACAAATACTCTTGGGAAAAGTATTAATCCGTCTCTTCTCCCTTAAGCTATGGGTTTAACAGCTGGGCATATCTATAGCCTTGGTTAGCAACTAATCTATTGACGAAAGAAATGTCAGTTTATTGTGGGAAAATCTTCTGGCCAAGTCAGTCATGTTTCTTTCGAGAGGTTAGCGCCCCAGAGTGAATAACGTAAGGCCCTTAACTGACTGTATCAGGATGTGATTACGAGAATAGTAAGCTTAGATGTTCTGTTATTGAAATATATAATGGCTTGAAGTGGTTAATCGGAGCGCCTATTTCCATTTTCTGTTGGGTTCATTATATTCTCTAGCTCGTAAATATTTCTGGTAAGTATATAAATCCATCCGTTCTACTTCAGGTTAATTAGTAAGACTAGTATTCATTTAAGTGCCATACGTGATGCACACTTTGGGCAATCATGTCATATGTCATAGTAAATATAAATTTACACACATTATTTGCATTGTCCAGACTGTATTTCTCATCTTCATTGGTATGTTTACGACATTTCGACTGTTGTACTCTCCGAACTTCTTCAGGTGCAAAGAATTTTGAACCTGTCGAAGGATCTCCTCTTTGTATATGATAATGGACTCGACTGAGTATACATATACTTCTGCCATAGAGAGAACCCCAGTTGAGGGTTGTGAGTAATCGTAGAGATCCGTTAGAGTTAACGGAGAGTAACAGAATTGATACGTAAGTTACCGAGAGATACCGAAGTTACCCAGAGACTACCGCATCAGAAGTCAGACTAGCTCTGAGCTCCACTAAGCTAGACTAATAAAAACGGATATACTATTTCCAACAGCTTCGCTTCAAGACTTGTTTATATTTATTTCTTACTTGTATTTCTGGATTTACTAACCTGCGTTCAAGTTTGTAGATTACGTCCAATATAACCTACTTTTCTATCTCAATATCTGTTTTCGTTGGTCATTATTTTGTGCGGTTCCTCACCCGGAATCCACAACAGAACCGATACATTTATTTCGATTATTGGGGTATATAATTCTCATTCCATATGTCGCCAAGGACACATGACCCAGTGGATATAGACTTTTTTTAGTTCGTGTGACTTGAGTTGTGTGTTTAAAACCTGGCTACAGCAGTAGTGAACGAATACCTTAGAGAAATGAGTTAATGGGAGATAACTACAGGGTATCCGAAAGTGGTTTCGCACATGGAGTAAGAATTATATATCCAAGCGATCAAAATAAAGTATTCGGTTCAAAACTCCTAGCAACTGAAGACGGCCGGAGCATACAACGTCCGAAACATCGTAAACATGGCAATAAAGATGAGGACAACAGTCTGAACACTGTAAATAAGATAAATACTACCACATTTCAGTAGTATTGACAAATAGTCCAATATTTATTATTCAGTGTGTTATAACGTGGGTAGAAACGTAAGTTTTCCGCTAAGAAAAGCTAGAATGATTAGATTAAATCAATTAATAAGTCTGCAGCTAGTAAATTTGGTTCACTGTGTTGTACTAGACAATGGAACTTTGTGTGTGTGTGTGTGTGTGTGTGTGTGTGTGTGTGTGTCCGTCCGTTACCTATAGACTCCGAAACGGCTGAACCGATTTTCTTGAAAATTTACACAGTTGTACTATAAGCGTCCGCGAGTGTTCTTAGCTAGGTTTCGTGCCGAGGTACCCCCGATAAATATCGAAAATCGATAATCGAAAAAATCGGGTTATAGAAGGAGTGGTCCGATTTTAATCAAATTTCATACATTCATAGACAAAGACATAAGAAACGATATTCAAAAGTTTCAAGGTTGCAGTTCTTACAATAGTGCAGAAAATCGATAATATATATATATATATATATATATATATATATATATATATAGGTTGCAGTTTCCGGTTTTTCTCTTTTCCAATCTTTCACTCTTACGTAGCCCCCTGCGCATCAGTGGCGTTTTCGCCTTGCTTGGGGTGATATGATTAATATATATATATATATATATATATATATATATATATATATATATGTATAAAAGGCAAGATGTTTGTGTGTGTGTCTGTTTATCTGCCTGTATGTCTGTATTTTTTCAGCCCTTTTATTTTAGTTTTTGCTTCGGGTTTGGCTCTAAGTAGGTATAATTGTAGTTCTTAGTCTCAGCCATGATACCATTTACTCAGAGGACTTATTTAGCCTTCAAAATTCAGTTTACGACGAAAAAACTTATTTGATATCGATACCAGGAAATCAAAATTTGACTTACATTCAATCATTTTTCTTTCCATTTCATTTTGTTTCGCTTTAATTGGAAACAACTATTACTTTTTAGTCTTTCGTGCCAACGTCCAAAGAGTCTGAGCTCCAGGACCATGGATAAGTTTTAAAGATTTCATTATACCCGAGCAATGCCGGGCTATGCTGCTAGTCGTTCATATTCATGAGTCTTGTAGATGATCCGTACTCTGATCTGGTGCTTTTGCTATATATTCAGAGATCCTTGGTAAATATAAAGAAGAATCTGCAATGTTATTGGTTCTGACCTGTCATATCGGCTTCAGTCACTATCCCATCGCCGTGGCGTCGCTTTACTGAGAGACCGTGATAAGATCTTTACGCCAGTGTAGTAAGTCAAGCTGGTATTGGATATATGACCTCAACATTTTATCACCTTTATTCATAGATAGTAGTAGAAAAATCGATTGTTCAATAAAAACAAAAACAAAAAAAACAAAACTAAAATCCAACCTCCCGTTCAAAATTATTGTCTACCCATTTAAAAAAAAAACTAAGGTTCCACTACGTATCTTATCCAGACAAAATCAAAAAGTAACGTCTAGATCCACGCCATCTTGTCCCCCTTTCATAACCCGAATAGTTAATCTCCATGGTTATAAAATTCTCAATTTTGATTTGACAATATTGACGCACCTCAAATAATTTCTCCAAATACCACTCCCTAATTTTCTAAATAACCATGTATTCATCTTATATTTTCAAAATAAATCATTTTCATCATTTATTTTAACATATCACCTGAAGAGTAACAGTTTAGTTCTGAAACATGAACATTTTTGTGCAGTGATATTATGTATTTATAAACCATTGTAATAATCAAATTGCAATATATATATATATATATATATATATATATATATATATATATGTTGATATACGTAGATATAGAGACATAAATATACGCCATACGCGATACGTATTTGGGCGATCATGTCTTAAAAGAGACATGACTGACTGGATAGAAGATTTTCACCCAGTAAGTTACTGATGTAGAGTCGTTGCTAACCAAGGATATAGAATTCAATATGTCCTGCTATTTAATCCATAGCTGTAGGGAAATGCGACGGATTCATACCTTTCCCAATGGTATTTGCACGAACATGAATGCAACGAACTTAACTGAATTACGAACACGGTTTTCCCTTTCCGAGCCGATATTCACTGTACCACAACGTACATCCGATCTTTACTGCACTTTATCTCATAAAGTAGCATAGAGGAAATTTCATCCGAACAATTTTTTTAATCGTTTCACCTTAAGCAAGGAGTTACCGCCACTGATGCGCAGGGGGCTGCATAAGAGAGTAAAAGTTTAAGAAGGAAGAGAGTAAAGAGTAAAACGAACCAGTTACATGGGGTGACAGAGAAAGGGCAAGAGAAGGATGAGAACACAGGAGTGAAGACAGTTGCAAAGGTAGAGAGAAAGGAAAAGAACAAGATACACGTTTCACTCTAAGCAAGGCGGTACCGCCACTGATGCGCAGGGGGCTACGTAATAGAGTAAAAGTTTAAGTAGGAAGAGAGTAAGGAATAAAACGAAACAGTTACATGGGGTGACAGAGAAATGGCAAGAGAAGGATGAGAACACAGGAGTGAAAACAGGATTATTGGATAGAAATCAAGATGGCATGATAAAAGATGGCAAGTGATGTTGCATTTTTGGAGATTGTAGCTATCAGGGAAGCATACAAATAGATTTGAGTTCCGCAAATGGTAAGTGCAAGTAAGGGAACTACTAGTGTAGAAGAGGCAGTTATATTTAACTATTTCGACAGCAAAAGGGTGGGACCTAAATGCCAATCCAGTTGTACGAGTAAATACATGGGGTCGGGTAACTAGTAAAAAAACTCGTCAGAGATGAAAATACTTTTGTTTTTAATTGTTTCGCCTCAAGCAAGGCGGTACCGCCATTGATGCGCAGGGGGCTGCATAAGAGAGTAAAAGTTTAAGGAGGAGGAGAGTAAAAAGAAATACGAACCAGTTATAGGGGGTGACAGAGAAAGGGCAAGAGAAGGATGGGAACACAGGAGTGAAAACAGTTGCGAAGGTAGAGAGAAAGGAAAAGAACAAGATACACGTGGTGATGTAGAAAGAACTGGAGTCAAGTGGATAAGAGATGGGAATTGACATTGCATTTAAAATCCTGGAGGTTGTAGACATCAGGAAAGCAAGAATATGGAAAAGAGTTCCATAGGCGGAAAGTGCGAGAAAAGAAGCTGCAGGAGTAGAATTATCGGCTGCATTTGGTTGATCTAACTGTAAATGGATGGGACCTTGTTGCCAGTCTGGTTGCACGAGTAAATTCTTGTGGTGGGGACACCTTTGACTTAAGTTCGTCGGAGCAGAAGCCATGAAAATATTTGTAAAATCATCATGAAAATAGTGAAGGCAATTAAAACTTTCAACGATGTGCGAAAGCGGTTAAAATAATAGCAATTTTAAGGGAAAAACAATCATTTTGACATTCCGTCATATTACAGACACGTTTTTCTGTGTTTGCCGAACAGATGATCTTATTCACAAAGACTATTGTTGTGTAAATCTATCAATTGCCAAAAAAATGCAGATGGCCGCGCAAAATTTAGTGTAGTTAATATAAAGATTTCACACAGTTGGCTTCAAAGAAAAATGAAATTAGCATGGATGATATCAGTTGCTTTAAAATTGCCATCTGCTTTTTAAGAACATGAAAAAAAAAGCACAAACATTAATTTTTTTCTTGTTTAAATTCAAAAGCCGTCTGCTTGCTCAAGTCAGTTCTTTCATGACTATAATTTATCATCCAACCAAAAAAGAAATATCATGTTTAAGCGAGATGGAGAAATTTATTACACATGAAAATATTTAAACTGACAGCTGAAGTTTTGTTGATTTTCTAAAGAACACTTTAAAAAAAAAAAAACAAAAAAAAAAAAACACCTCCCCCGGCCAAAAACAAAACAAAAAAAAAAAATCAAAACAAAAAAAAACAAATAAAAAAAAAATTAAATTAACCAGTTCTTCATCTTAAATCAGAAATCACTATCACTATTCTAATATATATTTAATTTAATTTTTTTTAAACATTTCCGATTTTGAGTGAAATTACTTTTTCGATATAGTTACCTTTATTTAATTTTTTTTTTTAAAGAAAAGAAGTGCAGTGATTCTCTTTTATTCTTCTGAGAATGACAGAAAAATGGTAACGTTCTTTTATCTAATAAAATATAATACGGCTTTGGTTTAAGTCATTTTAAAATCTGTAAAAAGACTCATCGGAGAAAAAACAGTACCTCAAAAGCACGAGTTTTCCATAACGTATCTATTACTGGATATACGCTCGGCAATTTTTACTGGTTTTATATTATATTATATTATATATATATATATATATATATATATATATATATATATATATATATTGTGTGTATTTTAGCAGCATTTTTTCATTAATGTACGTTTCATTGAATAATATAGACAAGTTTGCACTTAAATGAAAATTCAAATATATTCCGTCATTTAAAACAACACGGTTATCAACGCACACTTCTGAGAAAAACGCTTGTTGATAACACGTACATACTTAAACAAGAAAATAATAAGCAGAAACTAAAAATCCTCGAAGCAATCTACATTAAATAATTTAAATCTGGTTTGAATACAATCAATTTCGATATTTCCAATAACGTACTCAAATGCCTGTAATCAGATCAGGGACCACAACGCCACTATTTTGTCACTGTCTTCGGCCATACGCCACGGGAGGGATGGACTTACATTTTCAATTTAATTCTCTTTATTGTTAATAGCTTAAATGTTCTATGTTTACTATGTGTTAATATTTATTCTTTGATAATGGCTTATGTGAGCCGAAAGCTTAGACCTGATAAAAAAATCAACAATTACTGTGATTTTTTGTTGTCTTTCAACGATATCACCATCAAGTACATCAGACGGTACGAACGGATCCTATACAAAATTAAGAGACAAAACTTGTCTATATTATTCAATGAAACCTGCATTAATATATATATATATATATTGTTGTGGAGTAAGTTTTGCACTGAAAGTTATAATCGTGCTATGTCGGTTGTTAATCGACTTAACGCACCCAAAAATGTTAGGAACTTGGTAATCTTTCACCGAAAGCTGACTCCTTAGTATTCGGATAACAACCGACTAATATCAACTGCCTAGTAGCTCTACTGAACTCCAATAAAACTCTAAAGAACTCTCTAGAGTTTACTTCCTGTTAACTCTTATTAATATAGGAGGAATAGTCCATTATCTGAGGAATAGATGTGTTTCACCATAATATATATATATATATATATATATATATATATATATATATATACATACACACACACACACACACACACACACACACATATTATGTCCTCACATAAGGAAAATATGTAGATTTATTATTAAAATGAATATATATATATACATGCAAACCTGTTTCGCTGTACCACAGCTCATCAGTGTGACTAGAACACATCCATTCGCTTCTGGCGGGGATCGAAACTCGACCGATTTGGTGTCAGTCGGAGTCGCTACCGTATAAGCCATAGGCGCATGGATCCCGTGTGCGGAAATTTTAACGTATTGCATCTGAGCAGTGTATACACACGACAGTCACCGAAAGAACTCAATTCATTTCTGAAGAGTAATGCATATATCGCAGAAATGGAACCTTTTTTAAAAATTTCTTTTCTCTATAGAAATATTAATTGGTAGAAATATTAATTTTAAACACGTGTCGTTAAAAACGACCAACAAGGAATATTTAATTAATTTTTAATTTAATTATTCTAGTATTGTTACATGTTTCCTTTTTTGACGGAGATAAGGAATGTAAAAATATTCCATAATTCTTTACTTTCCAAACGCTTTCAGCCACTACAATGGTCGTGTATTTTTTCTCATCTTTTGATTGTAACGCAATTTTATATACTTTTTAAAAAGAAGCGTTCGTTAAAAAATTAACACGTGACGAACGTGATTGTAAATCGCTTGAGCGTCTTTCTATTAAAAACAACATTTAAAAAACCCCTTTTCTAACGTTAAATAGTAAGGTTGATGGTAGGAAAGAATTGGTTGATATATAGTTGTTGCGAGATGTTTTGTTTTTATATTGTGATATAAATAGTATTTTTGGATATTCGACCAGAAATTTCTTTCAGGGTTCTTGTAAATTATGATATATGCTTGTATGCATATATATATATATATATATATATATATATATATATATATATATATATGAAAAATCTCTCAGAGTTAAACTGAAGAAAAGACAATATTTATAAACGTAAGAGACAATGAAAAACTGTTTTAGTTACCAACGTGTTTCATCCAGTGTCGATTTTACAAGGCAAAGCTTACTACACTCCCAAACAAACGTACACAACAGTATCAACTTTCGACTTACATCCGCCATTATCAAAGATGAAAATAGTGTTGGTTGTAACGAGCAGTTCGGGGACGAATGATAGTAGTAGTCGTCTAATTTGCTTGTGTGGAAGATTGGCGAACACGTGCGTGCATGATGGAAGCAAAAATCGCACTACAGCTTGTGGCGTCTCACATGACCACACGAGAGTGGGGGGCGAGAAGTATTAAGTATGGAAATCTATTGGGATAACCAATCGCTTCTCTTATGTATTATATGCATTTGAGAATGTGTGTGGAGGTTTTATAGTCAATTTTGTTCAGGTTAGGTTTTAACTGTTTTATGCATATGGCTTCGAGTATTTTTAGTTTTAGTCTTTAAATATGGTTGTGTTTTCGACGAGGATTTCACGGAATTGTGTATGTGGTCTGGTATGTTGTTTTAAATGTCTAAATTTGTTGGAATTGTCGTTTAAATGTAGTGTCAAGCGTCGTGAGAGCGAGTTTGTAGTGTGGCAAACATAAATATTGTTTAATCCGTTGGAGATACAATCTCCCAAAGGCGACTTGAATTTGTAGACTACGTTGGGTTTTTTTTCAAATCGCTAACCGGGGGAGAAGAGTCGTTGCGAATGAGTGAGTTGGATATACTGGATTTAGAGTAGTATATGATTAACTTAATGTTTTTGTAAGGATCTGTTCTAGATATATTGGTATTTATTAATTTTTTTAGTATATTTTCATCTTGCTTATAGTTAGTATGCATTGGATTGCGATATAGGAGATATCTGAGATTAGTTGAGTCAGCACTGAGCTTCACCTGCTTGGTATTGAGACTTCTGAGAAAGCATCTTATTTGTTCGTCAACTATATAGTTTGGGAAGCTATTGTTAATAAGTGTTTGTTTTATATTCTTTAGTTCACTGTAGAAAACTTTTTTGTGGATGAATTAGTTTCTGCACGATGTATTAGATTTTTATAATTGCTATTTTGTAGTAATATGGGCATTCGCACTTGTAGTTACGTGTGCATGAACTTATGCTGGTAGGGTCTTTGTATGGTGAAATGGTAAATTTGTTATTATTTGTTTTCATGAACACACACACACACACACACACACACATATATATATATATATAAAAGAGATAATAACTATACTTCTGTCGAAAAACATTCCACATATCTACGAAGAAGGGAAAAATGGTTTTAAAAAAGAAAGAGCTAAGTATATGAACATTAGTCAAAAGAGCTCAGACCGAGTCAGCACGTAGCCCCCCCCCCCCCCCACACACACACACAAAAAATAAACCCCGACACGAGCAATCAATATTTAGATAGAGCGGAATAAATAAAAACTGCCTAGAGAGCCAGACAACCTACCTAGGTTTCACCTAAACGGATCGTCAGGGAAAGCTGGTAGGTTGTCTGGCTCTCTAGGTATTCTTTATATATATATATATATATATATATATATATAGAGAGA
This sequence comes from Ascarosepion bandense, assembly GCA_037127315.1. Taxonomy (NCBI): domain Eukaryota; kingdom Metazoa; phylum Mollusca; class Cephalopoda; order Sepiida; family Sepiidae; genus Ascarosepion; species Ascarosepion bandense. The sequence continues at coordinate 733,939 of JBBBDQ010001878.1, forward strand.
GAGAGAGAGAGAGAGAGAGAGAGAAAGAAAGAGAGATGCATATACACACAATTACATGCACATATATGCATATAAATTTTGGACGTTAATAAGACAGTGATTAATGTAATATAACAGAGGTATTGTGGTGATGCCAGGGACCGGATGTTTGCCCTCAGAGGTCCAGAAAGCAAATGATCAAAACTGGTCTTTGCGCATCTGTCTCCACGCAGATGTTCCGGTGGAAAACCAAAAATAAATAAATATCAAATTTCTTTTACGGACCCTTTTCGCGAACCGACGTGAGTTTGGTTTATCGTCCAATGGAAAGCCCAGAATTAAATCCGGGTGTGAATTCCCAAATGACTTGTTTGCACCCTCCAAAGACGAAATAAAAAGCCGAAACAAGAAACATCGCCAGTTGAGAAAATACGAGCATAATTAGCACGTCCCTTGACCACGTCAAGCGATCATGCTCGCCTCTTCTTTCTCTCTCATCTTCTTCTTCACTGTTCACTGAGCCAATTACCCGATGAACTGAGCGAAGACACCAAAGACATTCCTAACAGATAAACGCTCACACATACATACGCACAAAGTCTTTTGATATATATATATATATATATATATATATATATTAGTCTAGGTCTATATCGCAACTCGAGCTATAGCACGATGTCATTTTCTCCTAAAATAAAAACAAGTAATCCTGTTGATGTGCCTTGTGGTGCAGTGGATATCGGCTTGGAAAGAGAAATCGGTGTGCCGAGTTCGAATTCCAGTTGATATTCCTTACATTCACTTACGCACAAATACTCTTTGGAAAGGTATTATCCATCTCTTCCCTCAAGTTATGGGTTAAATAACAGGACAGATTGGGTTCTATAGCCTTGGTCGGCAAGCAGAAAACAATGGCAACCTACTGTGGGATAATCTTCTGTTCAGTCAGTCATGTCTCTTTCGCGACATGATCGCCCAAAGCGTGTATCGCCTATGGCACTTAACTGACTGACTGTCTGATTTAATATAACAGTTGGAAACATGATTAAGGCGTTTACTGGGCATAAATTGGGGGACCGGTTTTTCATTGTTATGAAGTAATAAACTGATCACCACTTACTAATTACTACTTAATAATATAATACATTTCTTCCCCATCTAACTATGAGTCAAATAACAAGACAAATTGGATTCTATAGCCTTGGTCGACAACCAGTTTACTGCAAAAAGTAATGGCAACCTACTGCGGGATAATCTTCTGCCCAGTCAGTCATGTCTCTTTCGAGACATGATTGCCCAAGCGTGTATCACGTATGGCACTTAACTGACTGACTGAATATAACAGTTGGAATAATGATTAAGGATTCTACTGGTTATAAAGTGGGGGATCAGTTTATTACTTCATAACAAAAGGAAACAGATCCCCCACTAATTACTACATAATAATATAATACATTTCTTTCCCCTCTAGCTATGAGTCAAATAACAGGACAGATTGGGTTCTATAGCCTTGGTTGGCAACCAGTCTACCGCAGAAAGCAATGGCAACCTACTGCGGGATAATCTTCTGCCCAGTCAGTCATGTCTTTTTCGAGACATGATCGCCCAAGTGTGTATCACGTATGGCACTTAACTGACTGACTGAAATTCCGATAGAGACGAACTCAAAAGAACTCAATGTTAAATTTATTTATTTAATTTAACAGAGGAATATATTCTAGAAAATCTTTTTAGATATTCTACATTTTCATGGATAATACGTATTTCGCAGCAAGAAGAAAAAAGCTGCTCGTCAAATATATATATATATATATATATTTTAATTCAGATACTTCAATCCAAGGGAAAAACAGGAAGGTAAATTCCAAAAAACCGATCCTAATTAATATTAAAAATTTTATTTTAATATTAAAAAATGATACAGGAAGAGAGCTCCATGTAATAAAATATTACAGAGCAAATATATATTAAAAAAGGATTAATTCAAAGATGTTGAATGGCCATTTCGATATGAAGATCCCCACGGGGGACAACACATCACCTCAGCAACAGAAAAATCCTTCCAGAAACTGGAGAAAAATTAGTCTACTTTTCCTTTTTAAATAGATTGCAAAGAAATTAAAAATAAAAACAAAATAAAATAAAATAAAAATAAAGGGAAAGAAAAAGAAAAAGAAAACGTAAAAGAAAAAGAAAAAGATAGAATAAAATCAAATAAATAAGAAAAGAAAAAATTGACATCGTTTGGGTTCGCAAAAAAAAGGGAGAATGTAACTAAAAATTAACAGACAGCCGTGTTAAATCGACGTAAGTTTAAGCAACACGGAAAAAAAGGTGGTAAGAGAGATAAAAGAAGGAAGGGAGGGAAAAAGAAAGAAACTAAAGAAATTTTTTTTTAAATATTACAGACGCTGGACAAATTCAAAAACCTAATTTCCCCAAACCGTTGAAGTATTAGAAAAAGGCCTTTACTTAAAAAGGCATAATTATTAATAAAAGGGAATAAAAAGATATAGGATTTAAAATAAAATTATTTTTAAAAAAATTAGGTGATGTGTTGTCCCCCGTGGGGATCTTCATATCGAAATGGCCATTCAACATCTTTGAATTAATCCTTTTTTAATATATATATATATATATATATATATATATATATATATATATATATATATATATAATTTTTTCATTTTTAAACGAGTTATTTTGCTACCTTTGTTTCTACCATTAGTGGTGTCTTCAGGCGATTTTTATTGACTAATAATAATAATTATTTAAAATTGCCTGAAGACACGACTCGTGGTAGAAACCAAGATAGTGAAATAGTCAGTCAGTTAAATGCCATACGTGAAACACGCTTTGGGCGATCATGTCTCAAAACATGACTGACTGGGCAGAAGAATTTCTATCCTGCTCTTTAAACTATAGCTGAATGGAAGAAGAGATGTATTGTATTAATCAGTAGTAATTAGCGGGGGATCAGTTTATTACTTCATAACAATGGAAAACCGATCCCCCATTTTATGTCCAGTAGAAGACTTAAATCATGTTTCCAACTATCATATTCAGTCAGTCAGCTAAGTGCCATACGCTATACACGCTTGGGCGATCATGTCTCGAAAGAGACATGACTGACTGGGCAGATGATTATCCCGCAGTAGGTTGCCATTGCTTTCTGCGGTAGACTGGTTGCCGACCAAAGCTATAGAACCCAATCTGTCCTGCTATTTATTCCATAACTGGAAGGAAGAGACGGATTAATACCTTTCTCAAGGGTATTTGCGCGTAAGTGAAGGCAAAGAATTCGGCTGGAATTCGAAATTCAAATGTTTTACAATATAATTGTATAGAACACTTTTTAATACAAATGTGTACAGGTGTAACCCTCTTAGGACCGAAAACTTAGTATTAAACAATCAATATATATATATATATATAATATATATATATATATATATAAAATTTGGAAACGTGTTATTTCGCGACCTAGGTTTCTACCTTTGGGTGTCTTCAGGCGATTTACAATTATGACCAAAACTAACTAATTAACTAATTGTACATATATATATATATATATATATATATATATATATATTTTCTGTCATCCATATATACTCATACACATACACTTATGCATATATAAATATATATTTTTACTGTCACACATATCTGTGCTTATAGACACACATACACACTCATATATTTATAAATATGTATTTTTGCTGTCACACATATAGGTGTTCATGCATATATACACACACACGTATATATGCACATGTATATATTCTTTACTGTTACACAGGTATGTGCATATGCACACACATATATATATGTAATGAATTATTTTGAACGTTATTTTTACCGATACTCGTATTTAAGTAGATATTCTGTTATTAATTAAACAGTATTTTATATTTATATCTACCGGCCTGATTATTTTACGATAAATTTTTATTACGAAAATGTGTGCTATCCAGCAGGATTCGAACCTGCGACCCCTATTTACACAGGGGAAGCTACCATTTGATCTGGTAATGTTTTAACCACTCGACCATGAATAGCCTCTTGATATATATATATATATATATATATATATATAGAGAGAGAGAGAGAGAGAGAGAATGATATTCTTTACTGTCATACGTGTATGTGATTATACACACACACACATAAATATATATTGCTTATTGTCACGCTCTATTACATATATGTGTGAGTGTGTGCGTAAATGTGTGTGTGTAAGCACACACACACGCACATATGTATATAGATGATTTTATATGTATATATATATATATTCATATATATATGTGTGTGTGTGCGAAAATGTGTGTGTATAAGAACGCACACAGACTATATATATATATATATATACATATGAATTTACAGACATATCTATATATATATATAGAGAGAGAGAGAGAGGGATTCTTTACTATTCAACGTTTATGTGGTTATACACACACGCTATATGTATATGTATATATATATACATGAATTTACAGATATATATATATATATATATATATATAGAGAGAGAGAGAGAGAGAGATATTCTTTACTGTTCAACGTGTATGTGATAAGAACGGACACAGACTCACACACACACACACACACATATATATATGAATTTACAGACATATCTGTATATATATATATATATATATATATATATATAGTGAGAGAGATTCTTTACTATTCAATATTCATGTGGTTATACACAGAGGCTATATGTTCTTTTACAGACACTTTTATATGTGTGTGTGTGTGTGAGCTAAATGTGTGTATATGCACGCACACACGCATAAATATGTGTGTGTGCGTAAATGTTTGTGTATATGCACGCACAGACACACATACATGTATGAATTTACTTATATATATATAAATATATATATATATATATATATATATACGTTTATGTGAATTCATATATATGTGTGTGTGTGGTGGGGGAAAATGTGTGTGTATAAGAACGCACACACATACATATATATATATATATATGAATTTACGTATATATATATATATAGAGAGAGAGAGAGCGAGAGAGAGAGAGATTCTTTACTATTCAACGTGTCTGTGATTATACACTTTTATATATATTTGTGTGTGCGTGCGTGTGTGTGTGTGTGAGTAAATGTGTGTGTATAAACACGCTCACACAAACACACATATATATCTGAATTCACAGATATATATATATATATATATATATGAATATATATATATATATGAATATATATATATATATGAATATATATATATATATATGAATATATATATATATATTCATATATATATATATATATATATATATATATATATATATATATATATATATATATATATATAACGAGTGGGTGATAATGTAAGCCGAACGAAACGGTGTGATCAGCACAAATTATAAGTTACGTATGGATTTCCAACATGACAGACAAACGGATGACAAAGTTAGCGAGAAAGCAAAAAACAAAAAAGATAAAAAAAACAAAAAGAATCCAAATCAAAAAGCAAAAATAAACGAGCGGCAAGACTTAGAAAACAACGCCAACGTATCATCGTTTGTGGTTAACAAACATCTAAAAAGGCTTTAATGACACGTCTAATACAGGGACCCATCTCTGCTTTATGTTTTTCGCTATTATGTCATCATACCAACATTGAATAATGTTGATAACAATAGAACTTCGAGCGGGAATAACGATAGAATTGAAAAACAAAGTCTGAAAACAGGATCAGTGTAAGAATAACGAGGAAGCAACATGATTAAAATAATGACATTCTTGATAATGAACACAACAATAACATCAATAAAACCAAGTAAAAAAAAAAATAATAATAATAATATGAAAAGCGTTGTAGGTTTTACCGGCAAAAATAAAATATTCCAAATTATCTCGAGATGTTTGCGTCTTGGGTACGATGATAAACTACAACCGGCAGCAAGAGGTCTGATCGAGGTTATTTGAACAGTGGAGAAACGCTACTTAATTGTTTTTCTTTCCAAGTCTACACTGATTCGGGATGGTATTGTGGGATAGGAAATTAAGAATTAAAATCAACCTTCTTCACTTTTACAAAATTTTACAACGCGTGAAATCCTGGTTTTGCCGAATAGAAAAAGGTATTAACCATGAGCTTAAAAAAAGTCGAAACCTTAGTATTTTGATAAATAAGCTGCACAATAATCGAATAGACACACGGAAATTTGTGTGTATATTTTATATCTTAACATTCAAATTAATTCTCTTTAAAGATTTGGCTAAATGTTCCGTGATAATTCTATTTGCTCCTAGGTATGCCATTGCTTAAAAACGTCGAGAAATACTAGTGTAGAGTATAGTATACAAATTCTATATAATCCATCAAACAATTAAAACACACTAAATAAATTGCACACCCGAAAAAAAAGGGATTCAAACGACTTTTTCACAAGTCAGTGTGAAAAATCATATTTTGGATCCTGATTGGTCATCAAATCTCAAAATTCGAAATACGTCAGAGAAACTGTTTTTCCACAGTTAAAGAAAAAAAAATTCCTCGCCGGAGCCACCCCTCGTGACTGGATTCAATATTTAAGGATGACCTCTAACCGTTCACAGAATCAGTCCGTCAGAGGGAAGCAGTTTGCTGAACCTCGCGACAATGTCAGGAAGAAACCTCAAACTGACTCGACTTTGCGGCAACTTTATTTTCACGCCACGACGCTAAAGAGGACAGCACACAATCAAATGGACACGTGTTAAGGACAACTCCTTTATTTGTTCTACCTTTTCTTTCTCTCAACCTGTCGCGACCTACTAAAAAGAGGAAGGAACAAAGACTTTACTACACAACAAATGAAATCCTAACTTCTGCGGACATTTTAAATACATACAATACTACTACGAACAATTTCAACTACAAAAACAGCATGCATTTTCTCAATGAACATTTTTTTCTTTCAGTTAACAAATTGTCACTTATATTTTTCTTCTTACACTTTTTCATCCTGTAAATGAATCTTTACTTTAATATACACACGAAAGATTTTATCCTTTCATATTTCAACCTTTAACCATCTGAAATTTAAATTGTGGGGACTTCGGACGTGTTTGACACAAGGCCAATTAACCAAGCATCACCAAAGCCCCTACAAGAGGATAAAGGTTCGAAATTAGAAATCTGAGGGCCAAGTTTCAATTACAGTTGTTTTGAAGCACTTGAGCTAGTCGATGGCAGACCAGGGCTTGAGTGGTGTAACAGAAGAAAGCTTTCTAAGGAGATGTTGAAGGCAGTGATCGCCTACGTCCTGAAAGGACAGGGCACATAGAAGAAGAATATATATGTCAACTGTTTATAAGAAATTATAATGTGGATATAAATTGGGGGATCAATTCTATATTATAATCAATATATAAACTGATCCCTAATTTGTGGCCATACTAGTTTCTATACATTTATATTCTAGATTTATGGGCTTGAGCTAGTGGATAACAGAACAGGGTTTGGGTGGTGTAACAGGAGAAAGCGTGCTAAGAGCCACCAGGGATACGGAGACGTGGAAGGCCATGATCGCCTACGTCCTAACAGACAAGACAAATAGAAAAGGCACATATATATATATGCCAACTGTTTATAAGAAATTATAATGTGGGTATGAATTGGGGGATCAATTCTATATTATAATCAATATATAAACTGATCCCTCATTTTGTGGTCATGCTAGTTTCTATACATTTATATTTTAGGTTTATGGGCTTGAGCAAGTGGAAGGCAGAGCATGGTTTCGGCGAGTTAACAAGAGGGACCCTAGATATTATGCCAGGTTTTAGTCATCGGAGGTCACAATCTGAACAACATCAGATACGCACACGACACAGTGTTGATTGCAGACACGGAAAAAAAACTACAGGACCTCCTACAGAAGATAACTGAAGAGAGTGACAAGAAAAGACTACAAATAAACAGCAATAAATCCGAATGCATGGTCATCAGCAAAAAGAGCAGCCCAAAGGGAGAAATAGATGAGCGGTGTGTTAAAATCAAGCAGGTACAAAAATGTAAATATCTGGGAAGTGTTCTAACTGAAGACGGAAAGTGCGACACAGAGATCAAAAGGCGAATTGGCATAGCAAAAGATACCTTCCAGAAACTGAGTAAAGTATTAAGACACAGGAAAATTTCACTAGAAACAAAGAAGAAAGTCCTGGATTGCTATGTGATGTCAGTTCTTCAATAAGGCAGTGAATGTTGGACAATATCAACAAAGATGAAAGGAAAACTTGAAGCAGCTGAAATGTGGTTCTACAGAAGGATGTTGCGGATATCGTGGACCGAGCATGTGAGCAATGACGAGGTGTTGGAAAGAATGGAAACGAAAAGTAAATTAATATTGAACACCAGGAAGAGACAACTGAAGTTCCTGGGTGATGCAATGAGGAAGGAGGTCTTGGGGAACTTGATACTAACAGGCCAGATAGAGGGAAAAAGAGACAGAGGAAAGCAGCGGATAATATATTTGAAGGACATGAGCAGGCGGATGAGAGAACGGGGGCTGAGAGACGTTAGAGGAGAAAGTGTGCTAAGAGCCACTAGGTATAGGGAGATGTTGAAGGCCATGATCGCCTACGTCAGGAAATGATACGTCACATACAATGAGAAGGTTCGTCGGAACAATGGCTCGATTTTTGTTCTATGTCTTGTCCTTCGAAGCGTTCTATTTCTTTCCTGTTCGTCTCGATAGTTATATAGTATATATATATATATATATATATATATATATATATATATATATATATATATATATATATATATATATATATATATATATATATATATATATATATATATATATATATATATATATATATATATATATATATATATATATATATATATATATATATATATATATATATATATATATATATATATATATATATATATATATATATATATATATATATATATATATATATATATATATATATATATATATATATTTTTCTATTTATACCCCACACTTATCTTCTTCAATATTTTGTTTACCCTTTTCCATCCAGCATTCCTTTGATACGTATCTCCACCACGTTCCTATCGACATTATTTAAATGATTTGGAGTAGATAGACTAAACTATCGACCGGTTCACACTCCATCCACATCTATTGAACAGGTGAAGAGTCTCATCCCTTGTTTCCTGTTTAGGATGTGGTTTCCGGCTTTCTCTTTTCCAATCTTTTCACTCTTTTCTATGCGAATCAGTGGCGTTACCGCCTTGCTCGGGGTGATATGATTAAAAAAAAAATTTCAAAATTCCTTCATCATCGCCATCATCTTTTTTTTAATAATCATATCGCCCCAAGCAAGGCATTTTACCGCCACTGTTTTGCAGGTTTACATAGGAGGAAAGTTATGAGAAAGCATGACAGGTTATAGAGGGTATCAGGAAGTGGGTAAGAGAAGAATAACTGTGGCCATAAAGTGAGGGATCAGTTTTTATATTGATTGTAATGTAGAATTGATCCCCCGCTTTATATCCACATTATAATACTATAGAATTCTTTTTTTTATAACCATATCGCCACAAGCAAGGCATTTTACTGCCACTGTTTTGCAGGGGGTTACTTAGGAGAAAAGTTATGAGAAAGCATGACAGGTTATAGAGGGTATCAGGAAGTGGGTAAGAGAAGGATGAGAATACTGATGAGAGTAGAGTTGATGGAGAAAGGAGCATGAGAGAGAGGATGCAGGTTAGTGAGATAGATGATGACTGTTGACTTTACATTTAAATTCTTGGAGATTGTAGCTGTCGGGGTGGCAAGTAAACGGAAAGGAATTCCACAGGCGGGAAGTGCGAGAAAAGAAGCTGTTGGAGTAGAATTTGCGTTTACATTATATTGGTTTCACAGTAAAAGGGTGGGATCTAGTTGCTAATCTTGTGCCTCGAGTAAATTTATATATAGGGGGTACCAGTGAGCTAAGTTCATCGGAGCAGAAGCCGTGAAAGTATCTAAGATAAATTTTCAAAATATAAACAAAGAAACAGTAATTCTTGATGTTAATATCTAAGATCTATTATCCCCCCCCATATCTACATAATAATTTTACCACCGACGAAATTCTTCAAATTATCAAATGCACAATCCCAAACTGAAGTACCCTAGCATCTCTCGACTTTGAAACTTAATCACGAATGTTTTTGTCGCTGAAACCATTTACATATTCATTAACTCTGTATATAAACATACTTCAATCCTACCACAAGCTATTAATCCTAATACTCCTAAAAAACTCTTGCTTACATGCACCACCAAGACCCCTTTTTACGACCATGAAGGTCACATTTACAGGCAATCTAACGGAATAAATATGAGAAACCTGCATAGATATATATGAATGATAGAATAAGTAAAGAACAGGTAGAAAAAAGTGTCTTTAATTTAACATGTTTCAATTTATAACATGTTTTTTCAGAGATTTGTTAACAGGACAGAATGTTTAAGAGATCTCTACAAAAACTTATTAAAATGAAATATATTTAGATTAAAGACACTTTTTCTACCTGTTCGCTATTTATTCTATGATCTTATCTTACTTTAATATATGTATATATAAACATGTTACAGAAATTAACGAAGATTAACGAAACTTGGTTATAAACAACCGACAATTTTAAATGAATTCTTTATTGATACTCGTATTTAAGTAGATATTCTGTTTTTTAATTAAACAGTATTATATATTTATATGTCCCGGCCTGATTATTTGCGATAAATTTTTATTACGAAAATGTGTTGTCATTCGGCAGGATTCGAACCTGCGAGCCCTATTCACATAGGGGAAGATACCATGTGATCTGGCACGTCTTAGGCCTCTCAATATATATATATATATATATATATATCAGCATGCGGTGTAGATATAGAAGAATCCAAAGAAGTATCCTGTACATACAGTGGTAGGATAACTTTCTAAGAGAGCTCTAAATATATATGTATATAAATACATATCGAGCAAATATAAGAAAAATTAAGGCAGACACATTATTTCATGGTAAATCGGAAGTTTAGGCCTATTTCAGGCGAACCATCATCAGCTTCCGTCTTTATTTTACAAAGATTTTTACACGAATATATATTTATATCGCAGGCATTTCATTACTAACATTAGTTTAAGGAGTCAAACAGTCCTTTCTCGAAAAAACTGGGAATTAAAAGAAAATACCTTAAATCATTATAAAGTAGAAGCTGATAGGCAAGGCAAGCACTCCTAATAGCTTAAGTGAGAGATGTAATCTATGTTTAACAGGAAAAATTAAGATTTTGAAATTTCAATATCAGAATGTGCTTCTGGATAAACTTAGAGATATCATTAGTAAGTGTCGTCACAGGAATAAATTTAAATTGCAATCATTATCTCATTCTTCCATTTAGTCACAAGAGAATCTCTTATATTTGGCGAAGCAGTAACCTTTTCCCTCCTACCTACCACTAATAACCCAATGGTCAAGCCACATGCCCCCCACTACCACAAAAGAAATTACTACAAAGATTCCTCTAGCTTAAACCTATAATAACCAACAACCTCCACCCATGCCTTTACTAGCCCCTGCTTCCGGCATTAGAATTTTTCTTCATTCTTTGATTAAACGGGGCTGATAATACAAATTTTATCTGAATTTACTCACACACACACACACACACACACACGTGTGTGTGTGTGTGTGTGTGTGTGTGTGTGTGTGTGTGTGTGTGTGTGTGTGTGCCTTTTCTCTGACGATCCGTAGTGTGAAACCGCGGTAGGTTTTGGCTCACTTTAGATTTTTCGTGTGTTTTTGCTCTACTATTGTATCTTAGTACTTTCGTATCGAGCACTTTTTCTTGTGTTTGGTTCCGTTTGGGTTTTTTTTTCTTTACTGCGGAATCTTCAATGTTTTGTTCTTGTTCCGCTGGTTTCTTTTTTTTCTCCCCATTTATCCGACGACTTAGTACGCCGGATTGTAACGGATTTAGGTTCTGTTTGTTAATGGTTTTTCCGAGAGTTTATATTGGCATAAATTTACGAAGTGCATTCTTACAGAGTCTAAGTAGTTATTATTATCATTATATATATATATATATATATATGTGTGTGTGTGTGTGTGTGTGTATATATATTGGGTGCTCCTGCTATCCACCTAGTGGTCCTTGACAAAATCCAACTGAGAATCTGTATCATGATCGATCCCAACATGGCAACTCAGATACAGTCACTTTCTCACCGGCACAATGTGGCTTCCCTGTGTCTCTTCTACAAATACTTTCACGGCTTCCGCTCCGATGAACTTAGCTCACTAATGCCCCCTATATATGAATTTACCCGATCCACAAGATTAGCAACTAGGTCCCACCCTTTTACTGTGAAACCAATAAAATGTAAACTCAAATTCTACTCCAATAGCTTCTTTTCTCGCACTTTCCGCCTGTGGAATTTCCTTTCATTTACTTGCCTCCCCGACAGCTACAATCTATAAGAATGGAAATGTAAAGTCAATAGTCATCTGTTATACCTTGCATCCTCTCTCTCTCATGCTCCTTTCTTCGTCCACTCCACTCTCATCAGTATTCTCATCCTCCTCTTACCCACTTCCTGACACACTCTATAACCTGTCAGTCATTCTCATAAGTTTCCTTCTATGTAACCCCCTGCAAAACAGTGGCAGTAAAATGCCTTGCTTGGGGCGATATGGTTATAATATATATATATATATATATATATATATATATAAGTGAGGACTGAATATCTTTCTACTCGAGTATGGGCCACCCAATAATCAAAGAGAAAATAAGGATTCGTCTTTTGGCTAGATTTGGAAAGCATGTCGAGAACTGTTTCCACCACCTGTTCCTATATTTTTATAATTTGCTGAGGAAGAGGGGTTTGGAAAATTTGATACACACAGGAAATATCGAAAGCAAATGTGATAGAGATAGGCAGCAGAGCACCTACTTGACGAACTTAGAGGATGGATAACAGACAAGAAATTTGTTTATTGTTATAAAGATACACTTTACTAAGAGCTTGCGCAGGATAGGAAGCTGTGGCCAACCATGTACCTTTGTCGACAAGAAGATTGGGTAGTTAATGTGATTGGGTAAAAATACTCCAGGGAGTCTGTTCCAAGGAGTAGCGATTCCAGGGAAGATGTTATCTAATTGGAGCAGCCGTCTTACAAATAGGAAAGAAATTAGAGCGATTCGATCAATGTGAGTGAGTGTATGTGTGTGTCCGTATATATCTGTCTGTGTGTGCGTGTGTGTTTGTCCGTGTGTCCCTTTAGAACATAGATTATCGTGTCTATCTACAGCTTCCTGTCTTTGGAGGTTTTCATCAATAATTACTCCTTTTGTTTTGCTTCGCATCCAACCAACCAATACTCTCCCTTTCGAGTTTGTGCTTTTGCTCTCTTTCCAACTCTCCCGATCGTTGGATATAAACCCCTTCCACGAATACGTAATGGCGACGATGAATAAGATGTACTAACGTCGCTAGGCAACCAGTTATTTACTCGATTAGGCCAAGGGCTTTCTTAACCTTCATCCCCAGCTGAACGCCATTCTCTCGTAGCCTGATTCTCTCTCTACCAGATTTAAGAATACAGCGAAACCTTCTCTCTTTCTCTCTCACCTTTCGCGTTCACCGCATAGCCTCGCCAAAGTTGCAAAATCTTCCTTTGTTTGTAGGAGTCGCTGTTACGCCATTTTCGTCGCAGATCAGAGGCATTGTAACTTGATGTGTCGCCTTTAGTTTTGCCTACTTATGTCTTGAATGAAATAATTTTTTGCTTTCCTCTTCTTTTTCGCCTAGCATCCATTTTTCTCAAGATTTTTTTATTTATTTATTTTTTTTTTCCGGAACTTTTTTTAAAAGATCTTTTTGAATTTCTTCTACTCTTTGAAAGGATCCCGGAGTTTTTAAACCTACATTTTCCTTTTCTTTCTTTGTTTGCTTCTCTCTATTCTTTGTTTCTTTCTTATTTAGTGTCTTTGCCTCTTTCTTTCTCTCCAACATGCTTTCTCTCTTTGTCTTTTCTTTCTTTCTTTCTTTCTTTCTTTCTTTCTTTCTTAGGATTCCTTTATTTTTTCTATTTGTTTTCGTTCTTTCCTTTGCTTGCTTGTTTACTTTTTTTTTCTTTGATTCATTCTTATTTAATATATTTGTCTCTTTCATTCTCTCCAACTTGCTGTATTTCTTTCTTTCTTTTTTTCCGATATTCTTTCTTTCCTTTTTCTTTTTTCCGATATTCTTTCTTTCTTTCTTTCTTTTTTTCTTTCGTTTGTTTTTATCTTTCTAATACCGAGAGACTTTCTTTTCTTTCTTTATTTCTTTGTTTCTTTCTTTTGTTTCTTTTTCTTTTTCCGATATACTTTCTTTTCTTTCTTTCTTTCTTTCTTTCTTTCTTTCTTTCTTTCTTTCTTGCTCGAAATGTTTTATTTTTCTTCGCGGATTTATCTTCTTTTTGTTTATTTGTTTACTTCCTTTATTTCTATTGCTTTCTTTTGTTTGTTTGTTTCTCTCTTTCTTATACCGATAGACTTTTCTTTTGTCTTTGTTTGTTTGTTTGTTTGTTTGTTTGTTTCTTTCTTTTGTTTGTTTGTTTGCTTGTTTGTTTGTTTCTCTCTTTCTTATACCGATAGACTTTTCTTTTGTGTTTCTTTCTTTCTTTCTTTCTTTCTTTCTTTCTTTCGTTTGTTTGTTTGCTTGTTTCTTTGTTTCTCTCTTTCTTATACCGATAGACTTTTCTTTTGTGTTTCTTTCTTTCTTTCTTTCTTTCTTTCTTTTGTTTGTTTGTTTGCTTGTTTGTTTGTTTCTCTCTTTCTTATACCGATAGACTTTTCTTTTGTGTTTCTTTCTTTCTTTCTTTCTTTCTTTCTTTCTTTCTTTCTTTCTTTCTTTCTTTCTTTTGTTTATTTGTTTGCTTGTTTGTTTGTTTCTCTCTTTCTTATACCGATAGACTTTTCTTTTGTTTTTCTTTCTTTCTTTCTTTCTTTCTTTCTTTCTTTCTTTTGTTTGTTTGTTTGCTTGTTTCTTTGTTTCTCTCTTTCTTATAACGATAGACTTTTGTTTTGTTTTTCTTTCTTTCTTTCTTTCTTTCTTTCTTTCTTTCTTTCTTTCTTTTGTTTGTTTGTTTGCTTGTTTGTTTCACTCTTTCTTATACCGATAGACTTTTCTTTTGTGTTTCTTTCTTTCTTTCTTTCTTTCTTTCTTTCTTTCTTTTGTTTGTTTGTTTGCTTGTTTGTTTGTTTCTCTCTTTCTTATACCGATAGACTTTTCTTTTGTGTTTCTTTCTTTCTTTCTTTCTTTCTTTCTTTCTTTCTTTTGTTTATTTGTTTGCTTGTTTGTTTGTTTCTCTCTTTCTTATACCGATAGACTTTTCTTTTGTTTTTCTTTCTTTCTTTCTTTCTTTCTTTCTTTCTTTCTTTCTTTCTTTTGTTTGTTTGTTTGCTTGTTTCTTTGTTTCTCTCTTTCTTATACCGATAGACTTTTCTTTTCTTTTTCTTTCTTTCTTTCTTTCTTTCTTTTCTTTTGTTTTTTGTTTCTCTTTCTTATACCGATAGACTTTTCTTTCTTTCTTTCTTTCTTTCTTTCTTTCTTTCTTTTGTTTTTTTGTTTCTCTCTTTCTTATACCGATAGATTTCTTTCTTTCTTTCTTTCTTTCTTTCTTTCTTTCTTTCTTTCTTTTGTTTGTTTGTTTGCTTGTTTGTTTGTTTCTCTCTTTCTTATACCGATAGACTTTTCTTTTGTTTCTTTCTTTCTTTCTTTCTTTCTTTCTTTCTTTCTTTCTTTCTTTCTTTCTGTCTTTCTTTTGTTTGTTTGTTTGCTTGTTTGTTTGTTTCTCTCTTTCCTATACCGATAGACTTTTCTTTTGTGTTTCTTTCTTTCTTTCTTTCTTTCTTTCTTTCTTTCTTTTGTTTGTTTGTTTGCTTGTTTGTTTGTTTCTCTCTTTCTTATACCGATAGACTTTTCTTTTGTTTTTCTTTCTTTCTTTCTTTCTTTCTTTCTTTCGTTTGTTTTTATCTTTCTAATACCGAGAGACTTTCTTTTCTTTCTTTCTTTCTTTTGTTTCTTTTTCTTTTTCTTATACCGATATACTTTCTTTCTTTCTTTCTTTCTTTCGTTTGTTTTTTTTTTCTTTGTTACACTCTTTTTTTTATACCGATAGACTTTCTTTTCGTTCTTTCTTTCTTGGTCGAAAAGTTATTTTCCTCATCTTTATTTTCTTTCTTTTTGTTTGTTTGGTTCTTTCTTTCTTTCTTTCTTTCTTTCTTTCTTTCTTTCTTCCACTACTTAGTTCTTCATCCCATTCTATAAATATCTCATTTTATAACTATTTTTCAGACATAATTCTATCATTTTTTTTCTTCATTTCCTAAGAATAAATCCATCTTTGTTCCTCTCGCTTTGTTTTCTCAAATCTTCAAAGATTATATTTTATCGTTTCGCTCTTTTCAAAATATTTTTCTTAACCATATTTTTCGTCTTTGTTTTACTTCCCATCTTTTGGCCTTCGGCAAAACATATCATCTCGACAGGATTTAAGAATTACATTTAGTCGGCAAGAAACGTTTCAATTTCTCCAATAAACCATTATCAACCATTATCTATTTTTGGACTAACATTTCTTTTATCATAATTTCAGTTGCAGTTCAACTTGTAACTTTCTTTCTTTGCCTTTCTTTCCTTCTTTCTTTCTTTGTCTTTTTTCTTTCTTTCTTTCTTTGATTGCAATCTTCTCATTTTTTTTTTACTATTTTTTCTAGTATTTCTTCTTTTTTTATATACTTTTTTATTTCGACATCCTTTTCTTTCTATTACTGTTTCTTCTTTCTTTATTTTTTTCTTTATTTTTTCTTATATGCTTTTCTTTTTTTCCTTCTCTTTTATGTTTTTTCTTTCTTTCAATATTTTTTCTTTCTTTTTATATGCTTCTTTCTTTCTTTCTTTCTTTCTTTCTTTCTTTCTTTCTTTCCTTTTCTGTTCTTTCTTTCTTTCTTTCTTCCCCTTTTCTGTTTTTCTTTCTTTCTTTCTTTCTTCCCCTTTTCTTTCTTTCTTTCTTTCTTTCTTTTCCTATTCTGTTTTTTCTTTCTTTTTTTCAGTATTTCTTTCTTTCTTTCTTTCTTTCTTTCTTTCTTTTCCTATTCTGTTTTTTCTTTCTTTCTTTCAGTATTCTTTCTTTCTTTCTTTCGTTCTTTTTCTATTTTTCTTTCTTTATTTCTTCCTTTCCTTCTTCTGTTTTTTCTTTATTTCTTCTGTTCTTTCTTTCTTTTCTGTTTTTTCTGTTCTTTCCTTCTTTTTTCTGTTCTTTCTTTCTTTCTTTCTTTCATTTTTCTGTTCTTTCTTTCTTTCTTTCTTTCTTTTTTCTTTATGTTTCTCTTTCTTTCTTTCTTTCTTTGGTCCTGGGCATAACAGTAAACTGCATCCGGCAGCAAGGCCTTTGATTGGGAGGTTTTGAGGAGCATGGAACCATCTCTTAATTGGTGGTGTTCCCAGGTCCACTCTGACCCGGAGTGGTAGCACCTGTTAGGGTTCCAGCTATGGGCAAATAGTTTACCCCCAAACTGGGGTCAAAACACTATGAAAGTATGAAAATACACGTTTATAGAAATATATGCAAAAAATAAACTTTTATATAAAAATATACATTTTTGAAGGTAAAATATTCCCAACAATACATTTTTGAAGAAAGAAATTATTACCATAACACATTTTTAAAGGAAAAAAGTATTCTCAGTAAAACATTTTTGAATACAACACTAGAAGAGATTTTCAGTTTTTATAAAATAAGAATTAAAACAATTTTTTTTTTCATTAAAATCTGACGGAATCAACCTTCTCACTATAACCGAACGTTAAAAAATACCTTAAAACGCCACGTTTTTGGCATTAAATAACCCACAGAGGTTGATGTACCGTTAACCTCAAACTCAAACTCTTTCTTTCTTTCTTTCTTGTATGCTTTTTTCTTTCGTTTCTTTCTCTATTTCTTTCTTTCTTTCTTTTACATGTGTTTTCTTTATTTAAAAAAACGTGAGATCAATAAAGGGACAGAAATTAAGAAGGCAGCGATAACGAGTGACATTGCATTTAAATTTTTGAAGGTCAAACTTGACCGGAGAGCAAGAAGCCCGAAAAGAGTTCCACAAGCATGACCTGCTAGAGAGAAGATGTTATTATCATAGAACTTACGGTTGCACCTAGCCACTTCAACTGTAAATTGACTGAAACTTGTTTCCCATTTAGTACTGTGCTTGAATTCACAAAATTTACGTACCATAGCAAAGAGCTCACCCGAACAATTACCATGAAATTATTTAAAAAAAGCACAGGGAAGCTATATTATTGCGGTGAGGAACTGACTGAAGTCTAAATAGAAGGTCAAGACAAATAGTGTTGCGGATTCTTATCTGGATTTTATTAAGAATTTTTAAATATGTAGCCGATGACTTCTGGCAGTAATGTCCAAAACATGAATAAAAAATAGACTTATGAATATATAAGGTATATTCTAGAGAGAAAAATGAGTAGCGTGATACGGTGAACGAATATTGTCAGCAGATCTAGTCATTGATTTAGTACAATATTTCCACTTCATTTCGACAATGAATGTTAGCCTGAGAAAGCAACACAAGACAATCATTTGGAGGTTAGCATTAGCCATGCTGAGTAAAGACACAATGGAGTCTCTCAGTTACTTTTAATATCATGTACGAGATAATCTTCCTCTCTTTAGGAAGAACTCCAAAGTCAACATACATGGCCTAGAGGTTTATGTCCTCGAACCTCTCCTGCTGGCTATAGAACTCTCTCTTTAATATCCAGACCATTCTTGCATGTGTCTTTGTCTCTTTCTCTATTACACTTTGCTATCTCTTCTTTCCCTACTGTTCCCTTTCATCTCGTGACTGTTGCGTGCTAGACAGTAATTCTAATTATATAGACAAGGTCATCTCCCTACATCCGTTGCAAAATATATTTTCATTTACTCAATCTTTCACGCAAGTAGTGAACTTTCTTAAGCGTTTACCCAGTGACCCTGAACGACATGCTTCTTTTATAGATCGCTTTTTTACCGCTATCCCTGACTCATGTCGTGCTATGCAACTCTACCCTCTTGGAAACTCTGATGTATGTAGTAGTGGTGTCTCTAACTAATCTTACCTCTGCAATCCCCTCCTCTAATTTCTCGATTCCAATTGATTCAATATAATATTTCCAGTTCATATCAACAGTAAATTTTAGTTCCAGAAAGCGACAAGAGTCACTCTCCTGGAGGTTAGTACCAGTCAGGCTGATAAAAAACAGAATGGGGTTTCTCAGTTACTTTTAATAATCCCTATACCAAAACAGGAATAACTTCTTTTTGAAATATAACGAAACGCGGGTTTCTATATCGTCTGTCTCTTTGGAACAGCGACTTATAATTTATCATAGAAGGCTATCCAATAAATCTTCTCTGTTTTTAATCATTCACTTTAAGCAAGGCGGGAATGCCACAGGTAGGCAAGGGGTTAGCTGGAGTAAAACTGAGAGAAAAGATTGAATACAGCGAGTATTGAGGAAAAAATACAAGATGAATGAGTTGTAAAAAAGACAGAAAATGGCGATTAACGTTTTAAATTTTTTTTAAATTTGAGAGGCCATTAAGTTCCACAGGTAGGAAGTGCGAAGAAAGAAACTGTTCGAGTAGAAGTAGTGATTGCATTTAGCTATTTCAGTCGTAAACGGGTAGGAAGTAGATTCTAGTGTAGTAGCATGTTTAATTTCCTTTAGTCGGTGAGCAAAAGAAAAAAGCTCGTCAGAGCAGTCGCCATAAAAAAATATTTGTAGAAAAGACAGAGGGAAGCTACGCCACATTGATGAGACAGTAACTGGAGTCGAAAAGCCTAGTCAGGATCGACTACTTACAGACTACTTCGCATTTTGATATGAACCTCGAGATGAACAGCACGAATACCTGACCAGATATAGCAATAGTATTCAAAGCATAGACGAATGGTAAATTTATAAACGAGCAAGATGGATTCTGATGAGAACCTCGAGATGAATAGCAGGAGCATCCGACCAGATATGGCAACAGTATTCAATACACGGATGAATGGTAGGTTTATAAACGAGCAAGATGGATTCTGACGAGAACCTCGAGATGAATAGCAGGAGCATCCGACCAGATATGGCAACAGTATTCAATACACGGATGAATGGTAGGTTTATAAACGAGCAAGATGGATTCTGACGAGAACCTCGAGATGAATAGCAGGAGCATCCGACCAGATATGACAACAGTATTCAATACACGGATGAATGGTAGGTTTATAAACGAGCAAGATGGATTCTGATGAGAACCTCGAGATGAATAGCAGGAGCATCCGACCAGATATGACAACAGTATTCAATACACGGATGAATGGTAGGTTTATAAACGAGCAAGATGGATTCTGACGAGAACCTCGAGATGAATAGCAGGAGCATCTAACCAGATATGGCAGCAGAATTCAGTGCACGGATGAATGGTAGATTTATAAACGAGCCATAGTTAAGAGCCATACGTGATACACGACTTGGGCGATCACGTGTCGAAAGAGACATGACTGAGTGGGCAGAAAATTATCCGCAGCAGGTTGCCATTAGTTTCTACGGTAGACTGTTTTTTTGCAAAAAGTTAAAGAACCGAATCTTTCCCGATATTTGACTCATAGCTAGAGAGGGAAGAAATGTATTATATTATTATTTAGTAATTAGTGGGGAATCAGTTTATTACCTCATAGCAATGGAAAACCGCCCCCCCCCCCCCATTTTATGCCCAGTAGAAACATTAATGATGTTTCCAACTCTTATATTCAGACAGTCACTTAAGTGATACACGCCTTAGGTGATCACGTCTCGAAAGAACTATGACTGACTGGGCAGAAGATTATCCCGCAGTAGGTTGCCATTGATTTCTGCAGTAGACTGGTTGCCAGCTAAGGCTATAGAACCCAATCTGTCCTTTTATTTGACTCATAGCTGGAAGGGGAAGTTATGTATTATATTAATGGGGAATCAGTTTATTACTTCATAACAATGGAAAACCGATCCCCCACTTTATGCCCAGTAGAAGACTTAACCATGTTTCCAACTACTATATTCAGTCAGTCAGTTAAATGCCATACGTGATACACGCTTGGGCGATCATGTCTCGAAAGAGACATGACTGACTGGGCAGAAGATTTTATATCCTGCTCTTTAAACTATAGCTGAATGGAAGAAGAGATGTATTGTATTAATCAGTAGTAATTAGTGGGGGATCAGTTTATTACTTCATAACAATGGAAAACCGATCCCCCACTTTATGCCCAGTAGAAGACTTAATCATGTTTCCAACTATTATATTCAGTCAGTCAGTTAAGTGCCATACGTGATACACGCTTGAGCGATCATGTCTCGAAAGAGACATTACTGACTGGGCAGAAGATTTTCTATCCTGCTCTTTAAACTATAGCTGAATGGAAGAAGAGATGTATTGCATTAATCAGTAGTAATTAGTGGGGGATCAGTTTATTACTTCATAACAATGGAAAACCGATCTCCCACTTTATGCCCAGTAGAAGATTTAATCATGTTTCCAACTATTATATTCAGTCAGTCAGTTAAGTGCCATACGTGATACACGCTTTGGGCGATCATGTCTCTTTCGAGACATGACTGACTGGGCAAAAGATTTTCTATCCTGCTCTTTAAACTATAGCTGAATGGAAGAAGAGATGTATTGTATTAATCAGTAGTAATTAGTGGGGGATCAGTTTATTACTTCATAACAATGTTAAACCGATCCCCCACTTTATGCCCAGTAGAAGATTTAATCATGTTTTCAACTATTATATTCAGTCAGCCAGTTAAGTGCCATACGTGATACACGCTTTGGGCGATCATGTCTCGGCTCCCTGATTTGTTGTTCCAAGTCGATATCCATCGCACCATAACGAATCC
Source organism: Ascarosepion bandense (assembly GCA_037127315.1). Taxonomy (NCBI): domain Eukaryota; kingdom Metazoa; phylum Mollusca; class Cephalopoda; order Sepiida; family Sepiidae; genus Ascarosepion; species Ascarosepion bandense. Next base: position 755,907 of record JBBBDQ010001878.1, read on the forward strand.
ACCCACCAAAAAATAAAGAGGTGTGAAACAGACATGTTTCTTTTAATCATATTTATTCAATATTTACAACAGAGGGAAATAGTAGTCCTATAAGGATTTATTATTGGCGGACACAATCTTAACAACGTAAAATAGGCAGATTGTCTACCCTTTATAGCACACACAGAATGAAAAGGGCAAATCCTCAAGAAAATTAGTAACGAAAATCGAAAGAAAGACAAAACTATCAATCGTTGGAAGATATGAAGCCCAAGATGTGAGTTACGAATCGCGGACAACAAGATCAAACATGTACAGACGATCAAAGACTAACTTGTCCGACTCTCTGCCTCTGACGGACAAGAACCCTGACAAAGCTATGTCGAAGGTTAGATTCACCTCTGGGAAAAAGCAGCCAAGAAGCCGACCATGATTATGCATGCTCTACGGGAAATGTTTGCCTGAACTTAGAGACTCTGAATATAAACAAATCTCATGTCATTCCCTTCCCTACAGATTAAATAACTTTAGACTCTGTTCAATCAGGTGAAGGGTGTTTTCACTGCATGGCTTGTCTCTGGTTCAAAATCTTGATTTTCTAATCACCGCTTAGATGTGGCACAAGGCTGAAAGTATGGGGTACCCAGCGAGGATCGAGCTCACTACCCAACAGTAATGGCTCCAGGAAGAACAGCTTACACCACGCCGAGGTGCCCAACACATATCGTCGGCGAGGAAAAATTTAATAAAATTGTAGCACCCCAACGGACGGTCCGAACAATTTCTCCGGCGGCCGTTCTCCACGCTGGGGTCTCAAGCTAGGGGGTACAAGATTAAACTATAAGGAACGAACTTCCACAACTTAAACTCATCCAGAGCTGAAACGTTGCTTTATTTCGTTTAGAGTTAGCCTTTTCGGTTGGGGCAGGCGAATGTGACACACAGCTCTAACTCTAATTAACTGAGATCGAATTCCGAACTGACCAACTCAAGACGAACGGAGGTTCTACTTCAAGCACACGCCCGGCGGAACTAACTCAACTCAACTGATCTGACTCGGAAAAATCACCTGTATTTATTTAAAATTAATCCGGAAATCCGGAAATGCTTTAGACAAGCGGGTAATAACCATTGGCGAATGTAAGTCCGAAATTTGAGTTATCTTTTTTTTATCTTACTAAAGCTTTAGCCGGAAAACTCTTAATGTGTGGTTAAGATACAGTAAAAGACAGCCTTTGACCTGGTCATTCAAAAAACCTATTTCCTGAACTTTATCTCTTATCACATTAAATCACCGAGTCAAATATTTACCGGAAGAGTGGTAGGATTTAAAACAGTAATCTGATACCCTTTTCTCTTTCACAATTTTCCTTATAAAAGAAAAAGCGTTTATTTTTTTTTTCTCTTCTTTTTCACTTTTGTTAAACGAAACATGTTTTTAATCTATTTTCTATTCTTAACCATTTTCTATTTTAATCTATTATAATAAAATACATATTTTACAAAGCACCTTAATATACGCCTAGTAATCGGGTCACAAAATCAACTCAATCTGCTTCAAACAATGTTTGATTTTCACCTCATGTGATCCTGCACATATGATCAGGTTTCGAAAGACGTGGTACCTACCGACCAGATGCCTTCGACATGTTAATATAGTTGCGCAGAATATTCTAAATTCTCTTCGGGGATATGCTAATAGCGTTGGCTATTTAGTTATAGTTAATCGACTGTCATATATCATCAGGTGGTGAACCCGATCGGTGGTGTCAGTTATGGAACGTCCTGAAATTGGATCATTTCAAGACTCTCCTTTACATTTCTAAATTTAACTGTCCACATTTGCACTGTTGATAAAGCGGGAGCTCTATCCCCAAATGTAGAAACTATGTTAGCATGAATGTCCTTGAGGAATAAATCCTTTTTTTTTCTGTAGAAACTTGACAAAAACCATGATGCCAAATTTCATTCATTTTCATAAGAAGACTGCTAGTAACATTGAAGTGTTCTTTGAATAGTAATATGTCCGTTCACATGGAATGAAACAATGCTGTTATTGATAAAAAGTGTTGAAATTAATGGATAAAAGATTTCACGGCTCTAGCATCATTCCTACATAGCCAGCCTATGGACCTTTCAGCCCTTTCTTGTACATGGAAAGAAACAATACAATAGTTAATAAAAAGGATGAAATTAATGCATGCAAGAATTCACGTCTCTAGCACTTCACCTTAATAGTCAGGCTATAAACCTTTCAGCCCTCCATCGTACCTGGAAAGAAACAATACAGTTATTAATAAAAAGGGCTGAAATTAAAGCAAGCAAGATTTCACAGCTCTAGCATCACTTTTTTCATAGTCAGCCTATGAACCTTTCAGCCCTTCCTCGTACCGGGAAAGAAACAATACATTTTTTAATAAAATGGGTTGAAATCAAGGCATACAATATTTTACAGGTCTAGCATCACACCTTCATAGTCAGCCTATCAATTTTTCAGCCCTCCCTCGTACTTGGAAATAAACAATACAGTTATTAATAAAAAGGGTTGAAATTAATGCATGCAATATTTCACAGCTCTAGCATCACTCATTCATAGTCAGCTTATGAACATTTCAGCCATCCCTCGTTCTTAAAACGTATTTTGCATCTAATAGCTAAGAACAATAGTTCCTTGATTTTGAAGAAAAATAAACCGTAATGTTTTGTATCTTAACTTCTGAAACGCGTCTGTCAGGAAAGTGGAATCTTAACTGATTATTTAAAAGAAAACGTCTGAATATTATTTATTAAAACAAATAACTGAAGATGTTTCTTTTAGGCTATCAAAATGTTATTAGAGAAAAAAAAACACTTATATTGTTGATCGTATGGCCGCTTCTTCAAGCACACCTTTAACAAGATGATATTTATAACGCTGGGCACAACGGGATGCGGAAAGGGCGATGGGAGTTTTAGCGGGGCTGAATCGAAAGTCAACGAAGCGAGAAAGCGCCACTTATCATGAGGTTCCGATTGAGAACTGAGTCACGCCCGGCGCGGATCGACGCCATTCTTTCGCGGGCTTTGTGTGCAACACACCAATCACGTCAAGGAGAAGCCGCCATTTTGTACGTGCCGAACCGAATCAGAGCGAGTGATTGTTGAATTCTCGCATCTATTCTCGTCTAGTCTCGTCTCTGTCTCTGTCTGTCGCGCCACTTTGGCACTCTTGAAGTCACGTGGTATATGTTTAACGCCGACCAGGCGCCATATTTAAGTATTCTTTTCATTTTTTCGCCTTTTTTTGTTGACTCGGTCAATGCAAAAAGAGCAATGCAGTTTAATGGATCTCTCGCTCTCTCTCTCTCTCTCTCTCTCTCTATATATATATATATATATATATAAATAAATATATATATATATATTTTTTCTTTCGTTCTTTCTCCATGTGCATATGTCTTAGAGGATAGCGACTCCGACTGACACCAAATGGGTCGAGTTTCGATCCCGTCCAGGAGCAAGTAGATGTGTCTAGCCACACTGATGAAACAGGCTTGTATGTGGATGACTAATATATATATATATATATATATATATATATATATATATATACATATGTGTATTTTGGCAGCAGTTTTTCATTAATACAGGTTTAATTGAATAATATAGACAAGTTTTGTCTATTTATGTAGGATCCGTTCGTATCGTTTGATAAGCTTGATGGTGCTATCGTTGAAAGACGACAAGAAATCACAGTAATTGTTGATTTTTTTTATCAGGTCTGAGCTTTTGATAATGGCTTATGTAAGCCAAAAGCTCAGACCTGATAAAAATATCAAAAATTAATTTTATTTTCTGAAGTATGAAATATTAAATCTGAAAAAAATATTAAATCTGAAAAGAAAAAAAAGACTTAAATAACTAAATTAACCATTGGCTTTTTTTTTTTTTCACATATTTTGTTTTTGTTTGAAAAAACACTTTATTTTTTTAATATTTCTTTTGTTTCAAAATTACGGGGGAAAATATTCACATTTTTTTTGTTGACCAAATGAATTTTTAAAACGTCGGAATGAAAATGAATTATAAAGACTCATTTTTTTAATACAAAATATTTAAGTCGCGTTTGACACGTGTGATTTCATTTCTGTGACGTAATGTACCAACCATCTTAGATCTTAGATGTTTTACGGAGCAAATGTAAACAATCGGCTCCATTGGCCAAAAAGTGCGAAAGGGAAAATTGCAGAACTTAAAACTCAAAAAGTATGTCGATCTGGCTTCCCTGTAGATATGTGTCTCTAGAAAGTTAGAATGGCGTAGGTTAAAAATTAAGCCGTGCATATGGAACAGTCACACACAGACTCACAGATTGCCTTTTATATATAGAGATAAAATATGTCGTTTATAATATATAAATATGTCGTTTAAAACATGTTAAACGAGTAAAATTAGAAAATTTGATTGAATCTATCTATTAACGTGGTAAAATTAACTTGTGATATACCTAGAAATATAAAAAAAAACATAGATATCTATAATCAAGAGTTGTGTGGTGATACCGAGCAAAGCGAGGGACCGGATGTTTGCCCTCAGAGATCCAGAAACCAAATGACCAAAACTGGTCTTTGCGCACCTGACTCCACGCATATGTTCCGGCAGACAATCAAAAGTTAATAAAGAATTCATAACTAAAGAATTCATTGTCATTCATTATTCTGGTGGATGGCTTATTGTCCCAGTGACCCTAACAGCAAAGCTATCAGGAGTTCCAAGTCCTGTAGACCACCCATTGCTGTAAAATCGAAGAGAAAGGAGCCGACTGAAAGCGTTCAACAACTGAAAATCCCAACGACAGAATAGGCACGTGTCTATACGAATAACCCTGCTGGAGAGGGAAGACAGATAAAGCGTATGACATACCGATGCAACCAGGGCTGTCCGTTTCAATCTCTCTCATTTGCGTCTGAAGCTCTCCGTCGGTCTTGTCCACCAAAATCAAATTCACGCGAATGGCTTCGTCAATTTTCTCTTTGATTCACAACCATCTCTGCCAATGCCATCAAGGGAAAGAAAGACAATAGGGAGAGAGGATAGTTTTTTCATGCTCGGGTGGTAGCGGGTACAGATAAAGTGACGTTGCAGGCTCGTTGTGATGTGTCTAAAAACAAAACAAATAACGCCGTTGTAACCTATCATGTTTTATTTTTTTCTTATTTATTGACCGTTTCTATTATTGTCGTTAATAATAAGTCAAATTGCTACATTTGAAAACGAACTATTATCACCGACATCCTCTGTAAAATATATATGTCATGACAGAGGGTTTGCATGTCCCAGTGACCTCAAGAGCGAAGCCATCTGAAGTTACCAACTTCTATAGGGCTACCCAGGGCGGTAAGCTGGAAGAGAAGCGACAGACTGAACAAAACTAATCCCCAAAGACATTAACGGCTGAAGATCTACACAATTTAAACAACGACCAAGTCGGCGAAAGAGCGTAGCGTTAGTCGGGCTGGTGTAACCAAGGTGGAACTTGATAGACCAAGAATCCGGCGACCCGATGCAACTAAGAATGCCAGATCTCGCTTGTCTTCGTCTCCATTTTAGCCGCCAGGGATGCGTTTCTGGCCCAATGTGTGGGCATGTCCGTCGTGTCCAAAAACAAAACAAATCTCCACGAATGTCTTCGTCAAACTCTTTTTCACCGATTAGGTCGTTGTTTAAATTGTGTAGAAATTATTTACATTAGCAAAAATGCTGGAAAACATCACGGAAACTTTATCCCGTACCGGCTCGAAACCAAAATCTAATCAGTTCGTGCCAGACATGAGGCCAAACATCCCTGAAAGTTTCATCCAAATCTATCGAGTGGGTCTTGAGATACCTTGACAACGGACAAACATACAAATAAGCGGACGAGAAATTAATTATATATTAAAAAATAATGATGGAAAATATCATGGAAACTTTATCCCGTACCGGCTCAAACTCAAAATCTAACCAGTTCGTGCCAGTCATGAGGCCAATCTTCCCTAAAGGTTTTAACTGAATCCATCCAGCAGATCTTGAGATAACTTGTCAACGGACAGACAAGGAAAAAACAGCTAAATGTGAAATACCACCACATTAATACAGAAGTAATATGACTTCTCTGCATTCACTTACGCACAAATACCTTTGGAAAAGGTATTAATCCGTCTCTTCCCTCCAGTTATAGGTTAAACAATAGAACAGATTGTGTTCTTTAGCTTTGGTTGGCAACCAATCTACCACAGAAAGCAATGGGAACCTACTGCGGGATAATCTTCTGCCCAGTCAATCATGTCTCTTTCGAGACATGATCACCCAAGCGTGTATCGCGTATGGCACTTGACTGACTAACTGAATATAATAGTTGGAAACATGAATAAGGCTTCTACTTGGCATAAAGTGGGGGAGTGGTTTTCTCTTGTTATGAAGTAATAAACTGATCCCCCACTAATTACTTTTTAATAATATAATACAGCTCTTCCCACTCTAGCCATGAGTCAAATAACAGGACAGAGTGGGTTCTATAGCTTTGGCTGGCAACCAATCTACCGGAATAATTAAAGGCAACCTACTGCAGGATAATCTTCTGCCCAGTCAGTCATGTCTCTTTCGAGACATGATCGCCCAAAGCGTGTATCACGTATGGCATTTAACTGAATGGCTGAATATAATTGTTGGAAACATGATTAAAGCTTCTACTTGGCATAAAGTGGGGGACCGGTTTTTTATTGTTATGAAGTAATAAACTGATCCCCTACTAATTCCTACTTAATAATATAATGCATATTCTCCTCCTCTAGATATGAGTCTATCTATGAGTCAAATATTGATCGGGTTCTACAGCCTTGGCTGGCAACCAGTCTGCCGCAGAAAGCAATGGCAACTTACTGTAAGATAATATTCTGCCCAGTCAGTCATGTCTCTTACGAGACATGATCACCCAAAGCCTGTATCATGTATGACACTTAACTGACTGATTGACACATAAAAAAATGAAACATTTTCAAAGATTAGTAATATGGAAAGCTATTTTTACTAGACACAGAATACAGCTGAAAGTTGGATTTGGGCTGGAAACCTTTGCCCGAATTCCTGATAGAATCAGATTTTGATTCGTATTTCTATCGTCTTATTTCTGATTATCATTATCGCAAATTTCAGACTGTTACTTGACGACGAATGTTTATGACATGCCACTGTATTCAGCAATGTGTCTAAGCGCATGCGCGTAACCGCGCCTATTTGAATGCGCCTATAATCGCTACAGTAGCAGAATGGGCCAGGCGCTCCTTTTCGACCGGATAGTTATTGTCTTGACATACCGGGTTAATACGTCCAGCAGTGTCGAAAATGTCGGGAAAATTTATTGGACCCTTTCACTGTGGTCATTAAGGCTGGTGATTTAGAGAGAAAGCGACGGAACGCCAGCTCCGAATAGAATCGGATATAAAATCGGGCAGGCGGCCATGGAGACATATATAAAGCGTTTTAGATAGACACGTGAATCTATCTATCTATCTATCTATCTATCTATCTATCTATCTATGTCAGTCTGTTCAGATCTATCTATCTATCTATCTATCTATCTATCTATCTATCTATGTCAGTCTGTTCATATCTATCTATCTATCTATCTATGTCAGTCTGTTCATATCTATCTATCTATCTATCTATCTATCTATCTATCAGTCTGTTCATATCATATCTATCTATCTATCTATCTATCTATCTATCTATCTATCAGTCTGTTCATATCTATCTATCTATCTATCTATCTATCTATCTATCTATCTATCTATCTATCTATCTATCTCTAAGGAACGAAGAAAGTATAAACAACGTTCAAAACATTAATTTAAAAAAGTGCTCAGTATAGAAATAGAGCTATGAATATTTATTATAATTATATTATGATTATTACCTCATGCGACATTGTTCCTTCAATGTCGAAACAAAGTGCACACTTTGCAGTAGATTGTAATTTGAACATGTTCTAAATTACAATTTATAATAAATAAATACACAGACACGCATATATATATATATATATATATATATATATATATATATATATATCGATGTGTTTAAATCTATCTCAATTCTTTCATATCTATCTATCTATCTATCTATCTATCTATCTATCTATCTATCTATCTTTAAATCTTTTAATATCTATCTATCTATCAGCAGTCTTTTCATATCTATCTATCTATCTATCTATCTATTTAAATCTTTTAATATCTATCTATCTATCGCAGTCTTTTCATATCTATCTATCTATCTATCTATTTAAATCTTTTAATATCTATCTATCTATCGCAGTCTTTTCATATCTATCTATCTATCTATCTATCTATTTAAATCTTTTAATATCTATCTATCTATCGCAGTCTTTTCATATCTATCTATCTATCTATCTATCTATCTATCTATCTATCTATCTATCTATTTAAATCTTTTAATATCTATCTATCTATCGCAGTCTTTTCATATCTATCTATCTATCTATCTATCTATCTATCTATCTATCTATCTATCTATCTATCTACAGGACTCTCCTATTTCTTTCAGTCGATGAGAGTCCAGCCTGTCAGTTTTTAGAATCAGACAGAACAGAGTACCACACACATATGATTTGTTTACAGCGGCTAAGGTTTAGGCGGAACCGTCTACACATTGAAGAATAGCCGAACGCAGGGAACTGATGCACATAGTGTAACATAAGCTCTCCAAATTGCATCTTCTGGTTTTGGATTCAGTGTCATCCGTCTGCTATACGAGGAGGCATCCATAACATTGATTATATATATAAATATATACACTCGTATGTTGGCATATATATATATATATATATATATATATATATATATATATATATGCCTTCGTATTTATTAAACATTATTTTATTAAATATATCTGTAAAATAAGTGCAACAAATTGCAAAATGTTTTGCTCTGACATTTTTAGGACATCATCGAACAAAGTTTGGTTCGTTGGTTCGATTACACATGCGCATTAAGAAAGGATCATGAAAATGGTAAATGTAATATATATATATATATATATATATATATATATATATATATATATATGTGTGTGTGTGTGTGTGTGTGTGTGTGTGTGTGTGTTCGATTTCATCCATAGAAAATCCTAAAGATGAAAAAATTTATATCGGGAATACCATAAACGTATTTAAAAAGCGCTTTTACAGTCACCTCTCATCCTTCAATAACAAGGTAAAACAAAGCATGACGTCTCTCTCCAAATAATTTTGGAAATTAAAAGACGAAAATAAAACGCCTAAGGTTAAATGGAAAATCCTCAAACAAGAAAGAACAGCAAAATCTATAAAGGAACCATGTTTTCTTTGCCTTCAAGAAAAAATAGAAATCCTTAAATATATAAACAGTAACAAGCTTCTAAACCAGAGGCATGAAACAACAGTAAACTGTAAGCACATTAAAGATCTAGCCCTACAATCATGCTAAGAAACACTCAGAATTTGATTAAATATTTTTATTATAAAAGATTCAAAATGCTATAGAAAAAAATTGATCTAATAAATTCTTAAAGTAAGGTCTAATACCCACAAAAATATCTAAATAGAATTAAAAATTAAATGAAATAAATAGGCTTACAAACTATGATCTAAGAAAAATTAAAAATTAAAGAAAAAAATCGATCCCCTAAATTAAAAATTAAGATTAAATAAACACCCCTATCCCGCTAAAACAAACATTCTATAGAAAAGATCAAATTACTAAATTCTAAAGCAAGGCTTAATATTCTGAATTAGATCCGCTAAAACTTTACATAAATACAAAAATATTCCGTACTGGAAAAAATCAAAATTAAAAGAAAAAAAATGGCTCCCCAACTCGGAAAGAAAATCAATTTCCTATATTCCAAATCAAGATTAAATATACAATTTCAGATTAATTATATTATATTTTTTAAAACAAACCCTGCTGAAATACACAAAAAATACTCCATACATGATAAACATCCCACCCCTACCACATCCATCTAAGAAACCCCAAGGAATATAATCTAGTCACTAGATAAAAAAGAGTACATAAAATCCGTCTAGTAGCAACAGACACTCATTAATCAAATTGTTAAGATCTATAAACAAGATGGGTTCCTTAATCACAAAAAAAGACCCGCACACACACGCACAACTGACTAAATAATCAACCTTTTAACTAAACACACCATTCTTCGAAATTCTAACCAAAAGATATACCCGAGCAATAACCGAGCAATAAAAACGTACATCCCAACAGCTAAGGTCATTAATCAACCATTTAACTTCGCACTCTATTTCCTTCAAAATTCTAACGGTCAACACAGAAGACATATTCCCTTTATTATCAATAATCCCAACCAACCTCACACTAATAAGGAACCAAATATAGACAGCCAAGATTTCCATTCTTCTTCATTCCTCCTGAAGAGACACTGGAGACCCAATGTCGAAACAACCATATGATTGTACAGGACACACATAAAAAACATTATGTACATGTTCTAAAATATAATTTATAATAAATATTCACAGCTCTATATATATTATATATCGAGCACTGTTTTAAATTAATGTTTTAGACGTTGGAAAACATTCTTTCTTCGTTCTGTACTCACTCGGATATATATATATATATATATATATATATATATATATATATATATATATAGTTAGGAATCAATTGTACACTGCGACACAGAAATTTCTATGTTTCGAGATATAATCTCATCATCAGGCAATGTTATTGATGGTTGTGCAAATGATTTACATTTAAATACAAAAACCTTTGGTTTGCTGTGTATGTATGTGAGAAGATATAAAATTTACATGTGTGTTTTTTTGGCTAATCAGAGTGGAGATTCATTTCGGAATTTGGCCCCAAAGAATACATACTAAGCAACTTTTTCTCTTTCTTTTCTTTTTCCCTCCCTCATTCTACTCTTTTCTCTTGTTTATTTTCCCTCCTTAACGGTCAAGCTATTAACCTGCCTTTAACCTGATCTTATCATTTTCCTCTCATCTCCCTTCAGTTTTATTGCTTTTGATGTGATATTCTATTTCAGTACCAATTCTATATTTTCCACTTACTTATCATTTTTAGTCTGTTTATTTATTTGTTATAAAGTTGTTTTTATAAAAAGAAAAATTTCCGTGTGGCAATGTACAATTAATTCATAATTATATAATCATATTAAGCTCTGTAATACTTATTATATTGATCACTGTCCATAATAAATAAATTCCAGGGCCATTAAAATAATAAAGCCTTGAGCCCTCTTCACCTGAAATTATATATATATATATATATATATATATATATATATGTTTAAACTTATTTATAAATGGAACTTTGTCTGTGTGTGTATGCGTGTCTGTGTGTGTCCGTTACTTATAGACTCCGAAAAAGCTGAACCGATTTTCTTGAAAATTTACACAGTTGTACTATAAACGTCTGCGAGTGTTCTGAGCTCGGCTTTGTGTCAAAGTAACCCCAATAAATATCGAAAATCGATAATCGAAAAATCGGGTTATAGAAGGAGTAGTCCGATTTTAATCAAATTTCATACATTCATAGACAAAGACATAAGAAACGATATTCAGAAATTTCAAGGTTGCAGTTCTTACAATAGTGCAGAAAATCAATAATATATATATATATATATATATATATATATATATATATATATAAAGCAAGATGTTTGTGTGTGTGTCTTTTTATCTGCCTGTATGTCTGTATTTTTTTCAGCCCTTTTATTTTAGTTTTTGATTCGGGTTTGTCTCTAAGTTGGTATAATTGTAGTTCTTAGTCTCAACCATGATACCATTTGCTCAGATGACTTATTTAGCCTTCAAAATTCAGTTTACGACGAAACAAAAACTTATTTGCTATCGATACCAGGAAATCAAAATTTGACTTACATCCATTCATTTTTCTTTCAGTCTACGGTTTCGCTTTAACTGGAAACAATTATTGCTTTTTAGTCTTTCGTACCAACGTCCAAAATGTCTGAGCTCCAGGACCATGGATAAGTTTAAAAAGCTTTCATTACACCCGCGCAACCGCCGGACTATACTGCTAGTATATATATATGGCTATGTCAATTTTACATTGCTACATTGAAATTTCTGTTTCGAGATTAATTCTCATCATCAGGCAATGCTGGTGTTGTGCAGACGATTTACATTTAAATGACAAATACTTTCGGTTTACTGTGAATGTATGTGGGTGTTTTTTTTTTGTGTGTGTGTGTGTGGCTAATCAGAATGGAGATTCACTTAGATGTTTGACCCCGAGTAATTTCTGTGCTAACCAACTTTTTCCTCCTCTTTTTTTCTTTTTCCTTGACCCTATTCCTCTCTTGGCTGTTTTCCTTCGCATTTATCTGATCTTATCATTTTCCCTTCAGTTTTATTACATTTGATGTGATATTCCTTTTTAGTATTACCAATCCTCTTCCCTTTAGTCTATTTTTTAAGCAAAGATTTTTTCCAGAAGGAAACCCCGAACTTCTATTTTTTCGTTCCATCTATCAATTTGCTGTAAAGTTTATTATCCTGTTACAAAGAAGGGAATTATTAAAAAAAGAACAACTAACTTATTCTATCTTTGGCTTTATTTTTATTTTCATTTTTATTTTTGCCTAATTCGTCGGTGAGCATGTTATTTAATTTAAGTTTTATCCATTTTCTAATGTAACTAATTTACAATGTCTACATATGACATTAATTTCGTTTCGTTTATTTAATAAATTTTTATTTTTGAGGGATCTAATAATAAATATTTTTTCATATAAGCAAAATGAACATGGTTCATTTAAGGACTTACATGTTTTAGCTTCTTTTAGGATTTTCCACTTTATTGTGGGTATTTTTTTTTTTGTTTCCTTTAGGTTTTTTTTAATCATTTCACCCCAAGCAAGGCATTCCACTGCCACTATTGCGTTTGGGGCTACATAGGGGAAGATAAATAGGAAGAGTGGTTAGATATAGGAAATGTCAAAGATTGTTTGAAAGAATGGAAGTTAGTTTGTTAGGAGGTGTATATTGACCTTACATTTAAACTCCTAGAGATTGTAGCCATCGGGGAAGCAGTCATGTGGAAGGGAATTCCACAGTCGGGAAGTGCGAGAAAAGAAACTGTTGGAGTAGAAGTTGAGATTGCATTTTATCGGTTTCACTGTAAAAGGGTGGGATCTAGTTGCTAATCTACCAATGCTATCTCGATAGGGATGTTCTATTTCTGTATTTGCTATGATTAAATGAAGAGGTGTGCTGGTAAATTCTCTGCTTTAGAGTGTTTGCAGTACTCCCTATATAGACTTTTATATATATATATATATATAAAATTTAATATAACATATATAATTATCTAGAGATAACTGTCCGGTTGAAGGTAAATGCAGTTCTGCAAATGTCGTCTATCAAGCCACCATCTACCTAGTGTGAAATAAGGAGAAATATAAGTTTTATATAGAAATTTCAGCGGGAATTTGGAAGCAAAGGCTTTATACACACAGGCACTCCTTCAGCAACCCTAATTTAAGACGTCAAACAGCCCTTTCCCAAAAAACTGGGAATTAAAAGAAAATAACCTAAATCCACAGATGAAGTGGAGACTGATAGGCAAGGCTAGGACCCCAAATAGTTTAAGAGACAGATGTAATTTATGTTCAACAGAAAAAATTAAAATACCCATCACTACTAACTCAATGGTCAAGCCACATACCTCACAGAAAGAAATTACTACCAAGATTCCGCTAGGTTAACCCTATATTAACCAATATTCCTCCAGCCATTACTTTACTCAGTCTTTAGAATTTTTCCTCATTCTTTGTTTAAACGGGGTTGACAAAGCATGTCTTAAACTGACATGTCGAAAATGGCTATTCCACCTCTAAATTTTATCTGAATTTACAGATATATATATATATATATATACTACCGACCATAATTACCAGGCCAACCCATTTTTTAAAAAATTATATATTTCATACTATTTTTGTATTTATTGCCAAGTGGATAATTCTAAATGAAAAAAGAATGGCTCTTTTGTTATTATTACCTTGCAAAATTTTACAAGGCAGCAAGGAAGCCTTTGCTTCGGCCAGCGAATAAGAAGAAGAGACAAGCATGGGGAAGAGAACACAAAAACTGGACACCAGAACAGTTCATTTGATGTATACGTTAATGTTTCAAAAACCATTCTATTTTCATTTAGAATTATCCACTTGCCAATAAATCCTAAAAATATTATGAAATACATCATTTCTTTTAGAAAACTGGGGTGGCCTAATAATTATGGCAAAGCAGATCTGTCTTCAGCGGACTATATATATATATATATATATATATAGAGAGAGAGAGAGAGAGAGAGAGAGAGAGAGAAAGAGTGTTAGAGAGAGAGAAAGAAAAGCGCGAACAAAACTACTAAAAATTTAAAAAAAATGTCTTTCGGATAGATTTTGGAAACTGGGTTTTGCCGAGAACTCTACATATATTTTTATACTATAACACCTTTCCTTGATTTCTGCTTGTTTTTCAACTTCATTATATTTTTTATCAGTATGTCTGTCTGTCTTTCTGTCTGTCTGTCTCTTTATACATACATATATACATATGTGTGTGTGTGTCTTCTTCTTCTTCTTCTGTGTGCCCTGTCTTTTCAGGACGTAGGCGATCATGGTTCTCCACGTCTCCCTATCCCTTGTGGCTCTTAGTATGTTTGCTCCTGTTACACCTCGCAACCCTCGTTCCGTCATGCACCTGATCAGGCCCTACAGATATGTTATCCGCTGTCTTCCTCTGTCTCTCTTTCCTTCTATCTGGCCAGTCAGTATCAGGTTCTCGAAGCTCTCCTGCCTCATTGCGTGTCCCAGGAACTTCACTTGTCTCTTCCTGAGGCTCAGTATTAATTTCCTTTTTGTTGCCATTCTTTGCAGCACCTCATCGTTGCTTGCATGCTCAGTCCACGATATCCGTAGCATCCTTCTGTAGAACCACATTTCGGCCGCTTCCAGTTTTGTCCTCATTTTCAATGATATTGTCCAGCATTCACTGCCGTATTGAAGAACTGACATCACATAGCAATCCAGCACTCTTTTCTTTGTTTCTAGTGAAATTTTCCTGTGTGTTAGTACTTTACTCAGCTTCTGGAACGCGTCCTTTGCCATGCTAATTCGCGTTTGGGTCTCTGTGTCGCATTTTCCATCTCCTGTTATAACACTTCCTAGGTATTTAAATAATTGTACCTGCTTGATTCTGGTATCACCGACCTGTATGTGGCATTTTGGGTTGCCCTTTGTACTGATGACCATGCATTGGGTTTTCGTGCAGTTTATTTCTAGTCCTTTCTTGTTACTTTCTTCTGCTACCTTCTGCAGGAGGGCTTGTAGTTTACTTTCCGTGACTGCAACCAACACTGTATCATCTTCATACCTTATGTTGTTCAAGTTGTGGCCTCCAATAACAAATCCTGGCGTGTCATCTAGGGTCCTCAAATTCAGCAGTTACTACTGATAAAATGTATTCTGGCAAGCAGGTTTTTACTGTAAAGTGCTCGATAGAGTGTTGATAGGTAATCCAGCCACAACCATAATGACATTGTTTAACTTTCTCTTTCTAAGTACAGCTTAATAATGTAATATTTTTATTGCAATGGTTCTTAAACATTTGATCACTACACAAAAAAAATATTTTTCAGACCTTTTATGGATATTTTATGACAAATGGTAAAATGATTTATTAACCTTTCAAAAAATAATTACGTATTTCAATAAAGACGTTTTATGAAATAATCACTGCAGATGCATAGTTGAAGGATAGGACTGACCCATCCAACTATCGCCCTATCAGTCTTCTACTGATATTCGGGAAAGTATTCGAGGCTATAATCAATGCTGAAATAGTTCATCATCTCACCGCCCACAAACTGTTCTCCGACAGGCAATATGGATTCCGCTTTGACAGGTCCACGGCCGCCCTGCTAACAACCGTAACGGAGTACATGCTACAGGCCATTGATGAGTCTGACGAGGCTCGCGCGGTTGCTCTGGACATCTTGAAGGCTTTCGACAGGGTTTGACACTCTGGCCTCCTATGCAAACTACGCGGTTATGGTATTACCGGTCGCCTGCTTGACCTAATCCAATCTTTCTTAAATAACCGCAAAATGAAGGTCGTTCTGAATGGGCGTGCCTCTTCGTCCTACAGCACGAATGCTGGTGTCCCACAGGGCTCTATCCTGGGTCCAACGCTCTTCCTTATTTTCATCAACGACCTCCCAGATGAGATCAAGTCCCAAGTAGGCATCTACGCAGATGACACTACAATATACTCCCGCTCCAGTAGGAAACCTGTCGTGGCGGACAGACATAATCTCGCTGCTGACCTTGAGCGGGATCCACACTCTGTGGTGAACTGGGGCAAGAAGTGGCTTGTCAACTTCAATTCATCTAAGACCAAGCTGTTGTCTGTCAACCATCACAGGCAACCTCTCCTGCCTCCCATAAGCATGGACCAAGTGATTCTCCCTGAGAGTAATACACTACGCCCCCTCGAACTTACCCTGTCTTCAGA
>JBBBDQ010001878.1:777500-900000 GCA_037127315.1 Ascarosepion bandense
GCACGAAATAATAAACAACAAAAACAGATATTAAGATAGAAAAGTAGGTTATTTTGAACATTATATATATATATATATATATATATATATATATATGGGTAGTTGAGAGTAATCGGAGAGTACCGGAACTGATACGGAAGTTACCCAGAGACTACCGCATCAGAAGCCAGACTATCTCTGAGCTCCACTAAGCTAGAATAATCTACATGTATATACTATTTCTAAAGGCTTCACTTCAAGACTTTATATATATATATATATCGAGCATGATAAGATTTTAGAAGGGATGGAAACTAAAAGGAAATTAATATTGATCATCGGAAAGAGATAGCTGAAGGTCTTGGGACGTAATGAGGAAGTAAGGCCAGGAGAATCTGATACTCACAGGTCATGTAGAGGGAAAGAGAGAAAGGGAAAAGCAGCGGATAACATATCAAAAGGGTCTGAACAGGTTGATGGCAAAGTGGGGTTTGGGTGGGGTAACAGGTGAAAGCGTGCTAAGAACTACCAGGGATAGGGAGACGTGGGAGACCATGATCGCCTACGTCCTGAAAGAACATGGCACATAAAGAAAGAAGAAGAATACTATCTCATATGTGAAATATCGACAAATACAGAAGGCCGGAGCTTACAACGACCGAAACGTCGTAAACCTGGAAATAAAAATGAGGAAAACAGTCCGAACAATGTAAATAATGTAAATATTACCTCATCTCAGAAGTCTAGACAAATACAGAAGGCCGGAGCGTTCAACAGCCGAAAGGTCCCAAACATGGTAATAAAGATGATGACAACAGTCCGAACAATGTAAACAATGTAAATACTGCCTCATCTCAGAAGTATAGACAAATGCAGAAGGCCGGACTGAACAATGACCAAAACGTCGTAAACATGGCAATAAAGATGAGGACAACAGTCCGAACAATGTAAATAATGTAAATGCTACCTCATCACAGAAGTATAGACAAAATTGTTCTTGACAAGCTCCAAAGGAGAGTCTGTAATGTGATAGGTACTGATCTGGCGACTCGACTGCAGCCACTTCCCCATCGTCGAAATGTGGCCTCCCTTTGTCTGTTCTATAAATACTTTCATGGCTTCTGCTCGGACGAGCTTAAGTCACTGATGCCTCCTCAACAGGTGTTTACTCGTGCAACCAGACTGGCATTTGGGTCCCACCCATTCACAGTCAGGTTAGCCAAATGCAGACGACAATTCTACTCCTGCAGCTTCTTCTCTCGCACTTCCCGCCTGTGGAACTCGCTCCCGTATTCTTGCTTTCCTGAAGGCTACAACCTCCAGAAATGTAAATGCAAAGTCAATACTCATCTACTAACCACTGGCCTCTAGCTCTTTCCCCACCCCTGTATAAACTTCCCTTTCTCTCCACCTATGTATCTGTCATCGCACCTGCTTTCTATTGTTCCTTTCTAACTAGTTTGTACTCCTCACTGTTTTCTAATTAATCTTTTTACATTTATGTAGCCCCCTGCACATCATTGGCGTTTCCGCCTTGCTCGGGGTGAAATGAAAAAAAAAAAAATACAGAAGGCCGGAGCGTACAACCGCCGAAACGTCGTAAACATGGCAATAAAGATGAGAACATCAGTCCGTATAATGTAAATATTACCTCGTCTTAGAAGTATCGACAAGTAGAATGATAAGACATGAGTTTCAGTTGCCGACGAAAAACAATAATAAATTTCTGCATCTGTTGAGCTCTAATAAAAACTTGATGAATTCTCTATATATATATATATATATATATATATATATATATATATAATCTATTATTACTTTAGAACATGTGCATGTTCTAAAGTAATATTTAATAATAAATATTAATTTCTCTATTTTTATAGATATTGCTTTAAATTAATGTTTTGAAAGTTACAATTATTTTCATCATTCCTTATTCATTTGGATATATATATAGTGTATCGAGGCAGCAGATAATTTTCAACATATACTGTTAACTATAACAAACAATGAATATCTATTGTTTAACCATGAACCGTTCTAAACATCGCATTTTTGGCTTTCATTTCAGGTGAAAATTAAGACAAAAATTGTCCAACATTTAGATATTTTTTTATTATGGTTCTAGTGCGAGCCGAAAGCTTAGAACCAGCATGATAAAAAAATATCCAACTGTTCGACAATTTTTGTCTTTATCTTTACCTGAAATTAAAACCAAAATATGATGTTTCGAACGGCTCATGTTTAAACATAATAGACATTCATTGTCTGTTATATATATTTACGGAAAATAACGCAGATTAACGAAACTTGATTATAAACAACCGACAATTAAATTATAATTAAAAGCAGAATATCTACTTAAATACGAGTATCGATAACAAATAATGTTCAACCACGCTCTCCCGTAGACTTATATGTCATCTTTCTGATCAGAGTACAATTAAACAACATTTTTCTGAAAAACATAAACATGTAAGTAATATCAGACAGATTTTGGTCAACAATACAGTAATCCTTACTCAAGCACACAGTAAGAGGAACCTTCAGATATGTACATCAAATCTAAACAACCAACACTCAATAAAATCACCTTTAAATCCGGACATAACACGTTACATTGCATTTGAATACATGGTTCTGTTGTTATTTCGCGCTATCACGCGGTGTGGCGTCATAGAACCTCGTTGCAAATTTGAGAACTGCGTTTGTTATTTTTGGTAACTATTGCCGTTGCCTAGCGGAGTTTTATGTCAACACAAAATAAAATCGTCGGTGATGGTGGATGGTATTGTATTACCGTCTAAGTAACCTCTCTGAAGATGGCACATGTGAGCCGAAAGCTTAGAAATAAATTAATAAAAAATTATCCAAAGGTTTTTGTCTTTATTTTCAACTGAAATTAAAGCCAAAATACGACGTTTAGAATGGCTCATTATTAAACATAATAGACATTCATTGTCTCTTATATTTAATAGCATATGTTTAGAATATATATATATATATATATATAACGTAGACTTTGAAAAACAATAGCTACTCTGGCATCTACGCATTGTTCATTCAGCAATGAATTAGAACACTTTCAGATATTGGGCATGTATAATGATAATATACACGCTAAAATGTCTGCCTTTTTCTACCGAGCGCCCGTAGCTCAGTCGTAGAATCGCCGGCTGATGCAAATTCAGTCGGGTTTCAATCCTGCGGTTGTCTAACCGTACTGATGTTCTGTGATATAGCGAAACAGATCTGTTTGAGGATGACTATATATATATATATATATATATATATATATATATATATAGGGTGTATCAGAAATACTTTTACAAAATTTGAGAGCTAGTTCTTTTAATCAAAACAAGGAAAAAAAGAACAATATCATCATCATCATTCTGCGGCCTCGGCCGAGATATAACTCACTACACCCTTCCAGTATTCCCTATTTGTCATAGCTCCTGTAAGGTCTTCCTTGGGGATAGATCTATCTCTATGTATCCTGTCTGGAAAGGTTAACTTACGAGATCGATTGTGTGATGATGGGTGCCTCCATAATACAAACGATGAAACAAGTTCATCGGTGGCAAGTGCGCAATGCCCAGCAAACTGGACACGTCTCTTTTGAACTAAGGTTGATACTCTTGGTAGGTCTCCATATATCATTTCTAGAGTTGGGTGGTTTCGCCATGAAAGATCAAGTACTCTTCTGAGAAGACGAGTATAACATCCATCTCAACGGCGCTGTTGTTTTGCTGAAAGAGTCCAAGTTTCAGATCCATCGAGTAAGATTGGTTCAATAAGTGCGCGAAAAACTTGGATTTTAATCTTACGATCAAGATTGGATTTCCAGATCTTATCCATTTTGTTACAAGCAGTCCATGCTATGCCTTTTCTGATATCAAAGTCTTTTTCAGTATTCTTGATGTGTGATCCTAGATATTTGTAGTCATCAACGCGTTTAAGGATGTTATTCGGGAGAGTTTTAATTTCATGATTGCTGCAAATGGTAACCCTATAACCATGTCCGCAAATCATTCATTTTTAATTTATTAAATTTAAAGTAAGTTGAAATGGCGTCGTGTTAACTTTAGCCGAGGTTATATTTGTCATTCGTGTGCACTTGTGGTTAGTCTGGCTTCAACGTTTAATCTCCGTAGTACTGAGTTAGCTGAGACGTCTTGGTATTCATATCGTGAGCAGGCAGATATGATTTTTACATGCGGTCTGGAGAATGGAAATTGACTCGAGCCTGCATCAGATTGTGTTTCCAGACTGAAGGCAGCCCAGTCATCCAACATTTGCCTCTGTTTATCGTCGCGTTGCTAATAACGACTGTGTCCTGCCAGGATGTTTTTCCCTCCTGAATCTATCCTGCATATTGTTGTGGAGTAGTTTTCGCACTGAAGTTTATAATTGTGCTATGTCGGTTGCTAATCGACTTAACGTAACTAATCTTCCACTGAAAGCTGACTCTTTTGTATTCAGTTAACAGCCGAGTAATATCAGCTGCCTTAGTCCAACTATGCCCAAACTGGAACTAACTGGTAGTTCTACTGAACTCCAATAGCACTCTAAAGAACTCCCTAGAACTTCTAAGAACTTCCCAAGAATTTCCTGTTAACTCTTATTAATATAGGAGGGAGAGTCCTTTATCTGAGGAATAGGTGTGTTTCCCATAACACATATATACAAATCGACCATCCGTCTTTGCATGGAATACTGCTGTCATATATGGTCAGGCGCAGCCGCTGTTCATCTCTGTGTTCTTGACAGGCTCCAAAGGAGAATCAGTTATGTGACAGATACCGACTTGGCGGCCCGACTCCAGCCACTTTCTCACTGACGGGATGTCGCTTCCCTCTGTCTGTTCTATAAATATTTTCATGGCTTCTACTAACAGGAGAAAGCTTGCTAAGAGCCACCAGGGATAGAGAGACGTGGAAAGCCATGATCGCCTACGTCCCGAAGGGACAAGGCACACAGAAGAAGAATATATATGCCATCTATTTAAAAGAAATTATAATGTCGATATAATGTGGGGGATCAATTTTATATTATACTCAATATATAAACTGATCCCTCATTTTGTCGCCACGCTAATTTCTACACATTTATAATCTAGATTTATGGGCTTGAGCTATTGGATGGCAGAGCGGGGTTTGGGTGGTATAACAGGAGAAAGCGTCCTAAGAGCCACTAGGGATAGAGAGCCGTGGAAGGCCATGATCGCCTACGTCCCGAAGGGACAAGGCACACAGAAGAAGAATATATATGCCATCTATTTAAAAGAAATTATAATGTCTATATAAAGTGGGGGATCAATTTTATATTATACTCAATATATAAACTGATCCCTCATTTTGTCGCCACGCTAATTTCTACACATTTATAATCTAGATTTATGGGCTTGAGCTATTGGATGGCAGAGCGGGGTTTGGGTGGTATAACAGGAGAAAGCGTCCTAAGAGCCACCAGGGATAGAGAGCCGTGGAAGGCCATGATCGCCTACGTCCTGAAGGGACAAGGCACATAGAAGAAGAAGAAGAAGAAGAAGAAGAAGAAGAAGAAGAAGAAGAAGAAGAAGAAGAAGTTCCAGGGTGTAATCGATTTCCATTGTTAATAAAATTAGGACATTTGCAGTGGTGTGCAGCAGTATTTTCGGGATGTATGATGAAATTTGTTTGGCTTTGAATAATATTGCGTCATCTGTGATTGCATCAGATTTGTATCATGCCCAGACGCTACTGCATCGACTGTCGATTCGTTGTCCTACGGCCATTATCCGCGATGGACGTTACTCCAAGGAAATTGTAGCACGTATGGCACGTAACTGTCTGACTGAATATAATAGTTGGAAACATGGTTAAGGTTTCTACTGGGCATAAAGAGACCGGTTTTCTATTGTTATGAAGTAATAAACTGATCCCCCACTAATTACTACTTAATAATATAATACATCTCTTCCCCCTCTAGCTATAAGTCAAATAACATGATAGATTGGGTTCTATAGCCTTGATTGGCAACCAGTCTACCGCAGAAAGCAATGGCAACCTACTGCGGGATAATCTTCTGCCCAGTCAGTCATGTCTCTTTCGGGACATGATCACCCAAAGCGTGTATCACGTATGGCACTTAACTGACTGACTGAATATAATAGTTGTAAACATGATTAAGGCTTCTACTGGTCATAAAGTGGGGAATCAGTTTATTACTTCATAACAATAGGAAACCGATCCCCCACTAATTACTACATAATAATATAATACATTTCTTTCCCCTCTAGCTATAAGTCAAATAACATGACAGATTGGGTTCTATAGCCTTGATTGGCAACCAGTTTACCGCAGAAGCAATAGAAACCTACTGCGGGATAATCTTCTGCCCGATCAGTCATGTCTCGAAAGAGACATGATCGCCGAAAGCGTGTATCACGTATGGTACTTAACTGACTGACTGTATTTGGGTGTTAAAAAGAATAAGTAACGCCTGATACTTAATGCACCCTGTAGAGGTTATTTTGCTGTTTTTACGACGAGTTTTGTTCAAAAAGAACTTTTATATTATCCTCAATTCAAAGGATTTTTACAAAACTAAGAACTACGCCCGAGATTAAGGAGGCTATACAAAGTATGCTTGAAATTTTCAAACAAGACATAAGTGGATATTTCCAAGGAACAAAGAGGAGCATCAAGTGGATATCTTTTTCTCTTTACAAATCTTTTAACAGTAACCCGAGTCTCGACAATTTTTTTGAAAAAAAAAAAATTCATTTTCAAACGATTTTTTAAAATTTGTTTTTAGTATAGCAACTAACAAACTAAGGCCCTTTGAAGTACCCGGGTGGTCGTTAACCCCCCTACCAGACCTGTGTCGACAACTGAACTTCTTTTAAGATCAGAAGGGCATAAAAACAATTACGATCGACTTAAAATCACGTCGATTTCTGTTTTTGTTTTTTTTTTTGTTTTTTAGTTTTAAACGTGTTTATTTATCCTTCCTCATCTTTATTTATATTATTACAAGGTTACAGCCGTTGTACACTTCGGGCTTCTTCAGGTGATAGGAAGAGACAGCTGAAGTTTCTGGGACATGCAATGAGGAAGGAGGGCTTGGAGAACCTGATAATAACAGGCCAGACCGGGGGAATAAGAGACAAGGGAAAACAGCGTGTAACGTATTTGACTGGCCTTTGCGGGTGGATGGCAGAGCGGGGTTTGGTTAGTGTAACAGGGGAAAGCGTGCAGAGAGCCACCAGGGATAGGGAAGATAGTGGAAGGCCATGGCCGTTTACGTCTTGAAAGGACAAAGCATATAGAAGAATATATATGCCAACTGTTTATAAGAAATTATAATGTGGATACAAAATGGGGGATCAATTCTATATTATAATCTATATATGAAATGATCCCTCATTTTGTGGTCATGTTAGTTTCTATACATTTATATTCTAGATTTATGGGCTTGAGCTAGTGGATGGCAGAGCGGGGTTTGGGTGATGTAACAGAAGAAAGCGTGTTGAGAGCCACCCGGGATAGAGAGACGTGGAGGGGCATGATCGCCTACGTCATGAAGGGACAAGGCACATAGAAGAATAAGAAAAAGAAGAAGAAGAAGAAGAAGAAGAAGACTAGAGCCGAATTCGAATTCCAGTCGAATTCCTGGAATTCACTTCCAATCAAGTACTCTCGAGAAAAGTATTAATCCGTTTCTTCTCTCCAGCCATGTCTTAATCAGCAGGGCACATTGGTTTCTGTTGCCTTGGTTGGCAACCAGTCTACCGCAGAATGTAATGTAAACATCGCATATCACTCAAAAACTCTTGGGTTTAACTAATAAAACAACGAATTTTTACCCAAACTCGGCATTATTTATCAACATGGTCTCCTTTAATACACCAATTCCAACGCGTCTTTAACAATTCGATGACTTTTTTTTTAAATTTTTAAACAAGATATGAAGAATCCGTTAGCGTAAGACTTATAATATGAAAAGAAAACATAATTAAGGAGAGAGAACAATAAAAGAACAGGATTTAAGAAGACAGAAAATAACGATTGACATTGAATTTAAATTTTTGAAGATCAAAGTTGAGTGGAAAGCAAGAAGCCGGAAGAGAGTCCCACAAGCGAGAGAAGAAACTGTTAGCTTAGGACTTATAATAATATGAGAAGAAGAAAACATAATTAAGGAGAGAGAACAATAAAAGAAGTGG
Organism: Ascarosepion bandense; assembly: GCA_037127315.1. NCBI lineage: Eukaryota > Metazoa > Mollusca > Cephalopoda > Sepiida > Sepiidae > Ascarosepion > Ascarosepion bandense. Next base: position 785,692 of record JBBBDQ010001878.1, read on the forward strand.
AATTAAGAAGACAGAAAATAACCATTGACATTGCATTTAAATTTTTGAAGATCAAAGTTGAGTGGAAAGCAAGAAGCCGGAAAAGAGTTCCACAAGCGAGAGAAGAAACTGTTAGCATAGGACTTATAATAATATGAGAAGAAGAAAACATCATTAAGGAGAGAGAACAATAAAAGAACAGGAATTAAGAAGACAGAGGATAACGATTGACATTGTATTTAAATTTTTGAAGATCAAGTTTGATAGGAAAGCAAGAAGCCGGAAGAGCATTCATGAGGGAGAAGAAGGGTTATAGTTACACTGCCGGCTATAATTATTTTAAAAAAATGTTTGAAGAAAATAATGTATTTCATACTATTTTTTAATATTTATTACCAAGTGAATAAATGAAAATAGAATGGTTAATATTGTACAATAACGTGTGCATCAAATGATTTTATAAGTATTTAATAATTGCTTATATTGCAGTTTCAACAATGAAAGAATAAAAAAATTAGGGTGATTCGAACGAGTTCATCTATGCTTCCTTGCCTTGTAAAATTTTGCAAAGTAATAAGAAAAAAACAATTCTGTTTTTATTTGGCAATAGATACTAAAAATAGTATGAAATACATCATTTCTTTTAAAAAAAACTGGGGTGGCTTATTTATTATGCCCGGTAATATATATATATATATATATATATAGAGAGAGAGAGAGAGAGAGAGAGAGCAAAACTATAGTGTGCGATGTATAAATTGTCGCTATTTGCCTTGTAAAATTTTGCAAAGTAATAATAACAAAAGAACCATTTTATTTTAATTTAGAATTATCGATTTGGCAATAAATACTAAAAATAGTATGAAATAAAATTTAAAAAACTGGGTTGGCCTAATAATTATGGCCGGTAGTGTATATTTTGATTATGTATATTGCAGTTTCATCAATGAAAGAATAAAAAAAATTAGGGTGATTCGGACGAGTTCATCTATGCTTCCTTGCCTTGTAAAATGTTGCAAAGTAATAATAAAAGAACAATTCTGTTTTTATTTGGCAATAGATACTAAAAATAGTATGAAATACATCATTTCTTTTAAAAAAAAAAAAACTGGGATGACACCGGTAATGTATGTACACAAGAACTGTCATATCAGGGGATACACAAACAAGAAAACAAGAAAACAAGAATAGTGAATTGTTATGTTATATCAGTCTTCTAATAGTGAATGATGGACCATCACCTCTTAGTCGAAGAAGAGATACGTGATAAGAGAGAAGAGGATACTGAGAATATCATAGACTAACCAAATGGATAACGAGGAAACTTCAAACAAAATGGAAGCAAGAAGGACTCTTATGCTTAAAATAATAAAGAGATATATGAATACTAAAGAAAGTGTGTTTGGGGAATTTTACACCCACAGGACGACATAATGAACGAAAAGGAAACGAAAGAAGGTTTCGCGTAAGTTTCGTCCAAATGACTGGCAGAACAGTTAATGGGAGGCTTGGCGAAATTACAAAAACTAACAACAAAAAAGTATAAGAAGCTGTGGAGCGCTATGATCACCCACATAAGATACTACTTCCCCCGCAGGTAATCGCAACGCAGTTTGTACATTACAGACAGATCTGGGTTGTTATGTGATGTCTGTCCTTCAATATGGAAGTGAATGCTGGACAATATCATCAAAGATGAAGGAAAAACTTGAAGCGCCTAAGTATGGTTCTACAGAAGGATGCTGAGGATAACATGGACCGAGCATGGGAGCACTGATGAGGTTTTGGAAATGATAGAAACGAAAATGAAATTAGCAAGTTAACTAAAGAGGTTCTTGGGAAGTTCATAGGAGTTCTTAGATGTTCTAGAGGTTTCTTTAGAGTTCTATTGGGGGTCAGTAGAACTACTTGGCAGTTGATATTAGTCGGCAGTTAGCCGAATACTAAGGAGTCAACTTTCAGTGGAAGATTACCAAGTTCCTAACATTTAGGGTGCGTTAAATCGATTAGCAACCAACATAGTACGATTATAACTTTCAGTGCGAAAACGACTCCACAACACTTTGACACTCCCTGTAACTGGTTCGTCTTTCTCTTTACACTCTTCCTATCTAATCTTTTACTCTTAAGTAACCCCATCAGTGCGCATCAGTGGCGTTACCGCTTTGCTTGGGGCGAAACTATTAAAAACGCTGAGACGATCATGTCTCGAAAGAAACATAACTAACAGGGAAGAAGATTTTACTGCAGTTGGTTGCCATTACTTACTTTCTGTGGTAGAGTTGTTTCGAACTAAGGCTGTAGAACCTAAACTGTCTTGCTATTTAACACAAAGCTGGAAGGAGAAGAGACCGATTAATACCTTTCCCAACTGGAATTCGAGCTCGGTTCTCCGTTTTTCCCGTTTCAAGCCGATATCTACTCCACCATAATGCACATATACGTAAACAGATTCGCTGTCGTCCGGTTCACTCTCTTCCTTGGTCTTTTGAACAGTTATAGAACTTTATCTCTTGTTTCCTGTTTAGGACTGGGATTCCGGCTTCTTTGAAAGCCTTTTTCTTCTCTCTCGCTTCTGATAGCATTATCTCTTTGCTTAGAGCGATATCTCTGTAATGATGTACATTGAATGGTTCCTAAGCAAGGTCTTCTTCTTTCATGTGCCCTGTCCTTTTAGGACGTAGGCGATCATGGCCTTCCCCGTCTCCTTACCCCTGGTAGCTCTTCGCAAACTATCTACTCTTACACCACCCAAACCACGTTCTGTCATCCACTAGCTCAAGCCCATAAATCTAGAATATAAATGTATAGAAACTAGCATGGCCACAAAATGAGGGATCAGTTTATATATTAATTATAATATAGAATTGATCCCCCAATTTATATCCACATTATAATTTCTTATAAACAGTTGGCATATATATTCTTCTATATGCTTTGTCCTTTCAAGACGTAAACGGCCATGGCCTTCCACTATCTTCCCTATCCCTGGTGGCTTTTTGCACGCTTTCTCCTGTTACACCACGCAACCCTCATTCTGTCATCCACCTGATCAGGTCCTTCAAATATGTTATCCGCTGCTTTCCTCTTTTTCTCTCTATCTGGCCTGTTAGTATCAGGTTCTCCAAGCCCTCCTTCCTCATTGCATATCCCAGGAACTTCAGCTGTCTCTTCCTGATGCTCATTATTAACTTCCTTTTAGTTTCCATCATTTTCAAAGCCTCATCATTGCTCACATGCTCGACCCATGATATCCACAGCATCCTTCTGTAGAACCACATTTCAGTTGCTTCAAGTTTTCCTTCATCTTTGATGATATTGTCCAGCATTCACTGCCATATTGAAGAACTGACATTACACAGCAATCCAGTACTCTCTTCTTTGTTTCTAGCGAAATTGTCCTGTCTCTTAACACTTTACTCAACTTCTGGAATGCTTCCTTCGCCATGCCAAATTGCCTTCGGATCTCTGTGTCGGACATTCCGTCTTCTGTTAGAACACTTCCCAGGTATTTAAAACTTTGTACCTGCTTGATTTTAGTATCCCCCACCTGTATTTGGCATTTTTGGCTGCCCTTTTTGCTGATGACTATGCATTCGGTTTTCTTGCAGTTTATTTGTAGTCCTTTCTTGTCACTCTCTTCAGCTATCATCTGGATGAGGTCTTGTAGTTTCCTTTCCGTGTCTGCTATCAGCACAGTGTCATCTGCGTACCTTATGTTGTTCAAAATGTGGTCTCCGATGACGAATTCTGGCATGTCTTCTAGGGCAGTGCTTCTCAAACTCTCTGATGGCGGACCGGTGTTTTTTTTCAATGTGTCAGGGACCGGCAAGCAAAGCAAGCCGATCCAGCTGAGTAAGAGGTGGGGACTGTGAACCCCGGAATTTTTTTTTTTTTGAGATATGTACTATTTCAGGGACATTTTGAGATTATCTATAATAAACATGAGGACATGATATCTTGTTCATTCTAAGGGCAGTCATCATTGACGTAACAAGTCTTCCCAGTGTCCCATCGACCGGTACCATATTTGTGCTATCTTAGTTATGGCCACTGGTTTCGAGGGTATATATTTTTAAAAATCCATAAAAAATATTTAAAGCTAATATTAATACTTCGTAAGCAATTTGAATTTAATAAAATGCATTAATTTTCTAAAAAATAGATAAACAGTAAAACAAAATATTAATTTTAATTAATTTGAGACGTATTTAAAATATATGATATGTATATATCATGGATATATGAATGGAACAAAGTCTTTGTGCGTATTCAGTTCACTGTTTTGCTGTTCATTATATCACATTCATTAGTTAGATAGCAATCACGTTTAACATGAGTGAGTAAATGAACAATGTAGCCATAATAATATAAAACTAAAATGAAAATGTGAAATAAAAAAAAACGAAAACGAGTCAAATAACTTGGCAGTCTCTCGTGGCATAGATTATCACTCTTATTTCTTTCTTTTCTGGAAAATCTCCGCGTACCGGCAGACGATGCCTCGGGTACCGGCGACGGTACGCGTACCACACTTTGAGTAACACTGTTCTAGGGTTCTCAGAATTGTCTCGCTGTACAAGTTGACAGGATGAATATTATTGTGAAAACAAAAAAAAAAAATCTGCATTTGCTTCAGTGCGCAATTTGAAATATTATCCGTAGTTTGAGATTGGAAGGTCAGTCCAGTGCCGTGCTTAGCAAAATTGCCCCCCACCAGAATGCGCCTCGCGGCCCCCGAACATATTGAACCCACAATAAATGGTACTTGAAACAAAAAAACAAAAAACCATACACTAGGAACGCAGATATAGTGTTTCTATTTTCTCTTCGAGGCCGGAAGGCTTCTATCTAAGATTATATATCAGTCAGTCAGTTAAGTACCATACGTGAAACACACTTAAGCAATCATGTCTCGAAAGAGACGTGATTGACTGGGCAAGAGATTATCCCGCAGTAGGTTGTCATTGCTTTCTGCGGTAGACTGGTTGCCGACCAAGGCTATAGAACCCAATCTGTCCTGTTATTTGACTCATAGCTAGAGGGGGAAGAGATTATTATATTATTAAGTAGTAATAAATGGGGGATCAATTTATTACTTCATAACAATGGAAAGGGTATTTGCGCGTAAGTGAATGCAATGAATTCAACTGGAATTCGAACTCGGCTCTCCGATTTCTCGACCCGAGATCCACTGCACCACAACGCACATCCTAAACATTATATATATGTATATTTATATATTTATAAAGAGAGAGAGCGAGACGGGTTGATAGATGTCTATTTCAACATACAATTATGATAATAAATTTCCAGTTAATTATTTATTTATTTATTTTTTTTCATCACAATAGATATGCGGAGCGAAGGAGTCTTGTGGCTTCCTGGGGCCGCAAGGCCCCTAAGGAACATGCGCCTCCCACCATTGTGGGGTCTGCGGGGGCCCTAAGCACGGCCCTGGGTCTGTCCTAAAGTATCTATGTAACGGATTCTGATGGAATGACACAAAGAATGTGAAGTAGCATGATTAGGTATATGTACGAGGAAGTGATATATATATATATATATATATATATATATATATACAGAAATCTAAAGTGAGCCAAAACCTACCGCGGTTTCACACTACGGATCGTCAGGGCAAAGACGATCCGTAGTGTGAAACCGCGGTAGGTTTTGGCTCACTTTAGATTTTTGTGTGTCTTTGCTCTACTTTTGTATATCTTTTTTTGTACTTTGTATCGAGCACTTTTTCTTGTGGTTGGTTCCATTTGGGTTTTTTTTCTTTGCTGCGGAGTATTGAATGTTTTGTTCTTGTTCCGCGGATTTCTTTTTTTCTCCCCATTTATCCGACGCCTTAGTGCACCGGATTGTAACGGAATTAGGTTCTGTTTGTTAGTGTTTTTTTTAAAGGTTTATTTTAGTATAAATTTACGGCCTACATACTTACAGAGTCTATTTAGTTATTATATATATATATATATATATATATATATATATATAGAGAGAGAGAGAGAGAGAGAGATGGATAGAAAGGAGGGAAGTTTTAGCTGGAATAAAAAGTAACTGATATTTTCAGATGAGATAATGTTAGGCATATAGAGCAAAAGAAGAATGAGAAGCTAGAGAGAGAGAGAGAAAGAGAGAACGAAAGATATATATATATAGAGAGAGATTGATTGATTTATGATAGGTAAAGGAGAGTAAAACTTTATCGAACGCTGAAATGGGTTGGGTGACGAGGCGGTCGACGAGGCAAAACACGATGGTCATCCTTCACCGCCATTTTTTTTTAACACAAGATTGCATAAAACAAATTTAGTCGTTGATGAGTAATAATATATAGTGTTTCTATTTTCTAATTACGTTCTCAAGCAAAGTCTATCTAGACGAAACCACTCTCCTTTGCCCTGTGCATTGTCCTTACCCACACCACAGCCACCTTCATCTTTCCCCGAGCCGTCGGGATCACTTACCAGCACCACATCAATCGTTCGCTTGATAACGTGGCTGGGTCGAGGATGCTTATAAATCAGGGGTAACTTACGATAGCTTTTCTCTTGCTGGTAGGTGAATAAGGGAGGTTGAGTGTAGTAGGCGTGAAGTGGGGCTAGAAAGAAGAGAGGCACAAGGAAGGGTGTGACCGGCACAAGATTTGTCAGAATTTCTCTCTCTGCCGTCTCTCTCTCTCTCACACACGTATACATATATACATATAAACAATCGTATATATATATGGTTAAATGAAATAAAGACAAGAGGAAAACCGTATTTTAAATCGCCTACGCGTTTCGTCCTGTGATGGACTTTATCAAGCCAAAAAGACGAAATGAGCTATATTCTCAATTACGTATCTATAAATAAACAGTGTTGGAAACCAAAAAGACGCTCACAAATCATTTCAAAAGAGTAACAGAATATTTTAGTTTTTAAAATTTCTTCATGTGTAGTGCAAAGTCACGAGATATGTTTATATTGTAACAAAGTTGTGGAACTCGTAGGTTTTTTCACCTGCTGTTTATGCATTTACTTTTATAGAGAGTTCTCGATACAAACGTAGAGCTATATATTGTAATAGTTGTTACAATGGTTTATAAATTCATAGTATCACTACACAAAATATTTCGCGTTTCGAAGCCGCTTTACAAGCTTATCATCGGGTGACAAAGTTGGACTGAATTTTTTTTTGTTTATTTAAACATCATACAAACCGTTTTCACCATTTAATTTTCAGTCCAACTTTGTCACCCGATGATAAGCTTGTAAAGCGGCTTCGAAACGCGAAAATCTTTGTGTAGTGATACTATGAATTTATAAACCATTGTAACAATTATTACAATATATATATATATATATATATATATATATATATATAACGGCCATAATTATTAAGCCATCCATTACTTATCAAAATTTTACAAGGTAAAATAGCGACAATTTACCCATCGCACCCTATATATATATATATACGAAAAACGAAAAATGATCGCCCGGTTTCCCTCCCTATTAATTATCAGGATCAACTGGGATTTTTTAATTCAATTTTTCAAGATTTAAAATATTAAAAGATGAAAATGAATCATGACGTACTGGGTGGGGGGAATTATGGGAAGGGTACGAGCAGGTACTAAATCGTAATAATATGGAGTCCGATAGCCCATTCTCTATGTTTACAGAGAGACGGCGTCCTGGTCTTAATATATATCGACTCCAATGCCTGTAAATGGAATATCGAGTGTGGACCAGGTGTTCAGCAATGGCTGACACGGAAGTGTTCGAAAGCTAACCCGCGCGAACATCCGCATTGAGAATTCTTAATGGCACGTGCTATTTTATCCGACACACACACACACACACACACACACGCATATATATATATATATATATATATATATATATATATATATAACGGGCTTGTATGTGCATGACTAATATATTATGCTCTCATTACGATTGAGCTCTCTGGAGAAGAAAATTTTAGAAACAGTTTCCACTTCGGCTATAATGCGTGACTCTTCAGAAATGAATTGAGTTCTCTCGGTGACTGGCGTCTGTATACACTGCTTACATACAAAACGTTAAATTTTCCCTTCTCTGACCCCATGCCGATGGCTTAGGGAGTAGAGACTCCCACTGATACCAAATCGGTCGAGTTTCGATCCCGGCCAGAAGCAAGTGAATATGTCTAGCCACACTGATGAGCTGTGATACAGCGAAACGAGCTTGTATGACTAATATATATATTTCATTTTTACCTCGATCTTTGAAGAAGCTTTAATAAAATTGAAACTGTTTAGATTCGTTTCCTTATTTGTTCTTCTTTATTTTATCATGCATATATATATATATAAACGAATCTAAACAGTTTCAATTTTATTAAAGCTTCTTCAAAGATCGAGGTAAAAATGAAAAAAAAATCACGAAGAGACACAATACTGGTGTGTTATGATTTTACGTACGGTCTTATTGATCAGATACGTGTGACGGATATTAAAGCAATAGTCAGTCAGTTAAGTGCCATACGTGAAACACGCTTCGGCGATCATGTCTCGCAAGAGACGTGATTGACTGAGCAGAAGATTATCCCACAGTAGGTTGCCATTGCTTTCTGTGGTAGACTGGTTGGCAGCCAAGGCTATAGAACCCAATCTGTCCTGTTATTTAACCGATAACTGAAAGGAAGAGACGGATTAATACCTTTCCCAAGGGTATTTGCGTGTAAGTAAATGCAATGAATTCAACTTGAATTCGAACTCGGCTCCCCGATTTCTCAATAGCAATAGATATCATTTAAATATAACTGCAAGGAATATTTCGGACAAGTAACTACAAGTTTTAGACTCTGCTTCGCGGCATCGTAGTCGCAGTTGTTGTCACCTCGTTTCGGCGTCGGTTGGCATCGGAGGCGGCGGCAGCAGCAGCAGCGGAAATGGCAACGGCAAACGGCAAAACGGCAGACGACGTGCAACAGCAGCGAACCACGGAAGCCGGTGACGGAGCGCCGGGGCTAGACGGACGAGACCGAAATCACACGACAGGCTGCCGGTTGTAATGCAGTGGACTTCTCGGAACGAGAAATCGGTTAGCCGATTTCGAATTCCTACTAGGTTCATACAATCATGGATGAAAGTATTCTAAGACCTTAAAGTAAATTCTCCTAATTTTGAAAATTTCGCATTCATAAAAGATATATAAATAATTAGTTAATTAGTTTTTAGTTCTGTACAATAAAGACGGAAGCTGATGATGGTTCGCCTGAAATAGACCTACACTTCGGATTTACCATGAAATAACGTGTCTGCCTTAATTTTTTCTTATGTAAGTTGAAAATATGGATACAAAATCATCACAGCATTTCACCGACCTATCCGGATATATATATATATATATATATATATATATATATATATAGTTCCGAGTTGTGAGGATGATTTTTGTCAGAAAGTGCTCGATATCGAGATAAATATAGAGCGTTAATAAAGTTCATGTGGAGAAGAACTAAGCAGAGTCATGTCAACTTCGATGTTTCGTGAGGTGATTATTATGATATCTTCCCTCTCTAGGGCTTATTTTTCAATTTCTTTTTCTTTTTCTTTTTTTCAATTAGAGTAGATAGACTAAACTATCGCCCGGTTCACACTCCACCCACGTCTATTGAACAGATGAAGAGGCACATCCCTTGTTCCCTGTTTAGGATGTGGTTTCCGGCTTTCTCTTTTCCAATCTTTTCACTCTTTTCTTTTTTTTTTTTTTCAACTGGAGTAGATAGACTAAACTATCGCCCGGTTCACACTCCACCCACGTCTATTGAACAGGTGAAGAGGCTCATCCCTTGTTCTCTGTTTAGGATGTGGTTTCCGGTTTTTCTCTTTTCCAATCTTTTCACTCTTACGTAGCCACCTGCGCATCAGTGGCGTTACCACCTTGCACGGGGTGATATGATTAAAAAAATATATATATTCTTGGCAGATTTTCTATTATCTGAACGTGGGATATTTAATAACAGCTGTAACAAAACCGAAAGTAATCTAGATAAAATCAGCTAGATATCCTCAAAATGATTTCTACGCATTTTGTCATGCTTCCGTAAATATATCTGAAGAAATGCAGATGATATACAAAGAAAAAAAAACACATGCACACACACACGCGCACAGATACTATATATCCACATGTAGATGATGGCTGTTTAAAAATACATTATACAGGGGAAAATGCATTATACAGGAGGAAATACAGAGAGGAGGAGACATGGTCTGCGACTGTGAGAAGGAGTCTATGAGTCTGAAACTCGGAGCTGAGTTGAATTGTAACAAAAGGGTAGGGGTAATATTTGTTTTTTTTATTTTTCCGAAAAATGATTGATCTGTCATCCATATTCCAGCTCAGTGTTCGTGATATTTGTATTTTATTTATTACTCTTAATATGACCCCTTTCTTGACACTATTATTCAAATAGGAATTCTTCTTCTTCGTCTTCTTCTTCTTCTTCTTCTTCTTCTTCTTCTTCTTATTATTATTATTATTATTATTATTATTATTATTATTATAAATCAAAACAGAGATTGATTAATATACGTAAACAAAATTGCGAGGTAGATATAAAAAGACAAATATAAAAATGCCAGAGATACACAGATCAACAATGAAATGTAAATTTCAGACGAAAAGAAAATGAGATAGATAACGAACATATATATATATATATATATATATATATATATATATATAGATATGAAAAAATCACAAAAAAGTAGATTTGAAGAAACAAATATATATATATATATATATATATATATAGATAGATAGATAGATAGATAGATAGATAGATATGAACATTAGGACAGTTTTTACACATCCAGAAAAGAAAGCATAGAAACACAAGAAAAACTGAATGCAGTGCAAAATGACAATACAATATAAATTGTCTTGAATGAAAATTCCATAGCAGAAAAAATATTCTTTAACAATTATGGAGTTTCTCGAATATTCTCTCCGGTAGACAAAAATAAGTAAAGATTCTCAAATATTTTACTAAAAAAAAAAATCATTAAATTGATAAAACACTGTCGGATTAATAAATAAAAAATTATTAGTTAGATAGAATATATATATATAAATATATATATATATATATATATATATATATATATATATATATATTCTAAACATATGCTGTTAAATATAAGAGACAATGAATGTCTATTATGTTTAATCATGAGCCGTTCTAAACGTCGTATTTTTGCTTTAATTTCATTTGAAAATAAAGACAAAAATTCTCCAACATTTGGATAATTATTTATTGGTTTTCTTCTAAGCTTTCGGCTCACATGAGCCATCTTCAGAGAGGTTATTAAGACGATAATACAGTAACATCCACCATCACCGACGATTTTCTTTTGTGTTGACATAAAACTCCGCTTGGCAACGGCAATAGTTACCAAAAATAATAAACGCAGTTCTTAAATTTATTATTATATAATAATAGCAATAAATAATTACTGTCAAAAAAATACATTTTTAAACTTACAACTTCTTAGTAGTTTTTCCTATACATATTAAGACAGTATACGTGGATCATCATTATATATATATATATATATATATATAGAGAGAGAGAGAGAGAGAGAGATAGATAGGCAGTAATCCCCTTTTTTAATCGTTTCACCTCAAGTAAGGTGATACCGCAAATGATGCACAGGGGGCGGGGCTACATAAGTGAGTAAAAGTTTAGGCAGGAGGAGAGTGAAGAGAAAGATGAACCAGTTACAGGGGGTGTCAGAAAAAGGGCAAGAGAAGAATGGGAACAAAGGTGTGAAGACAGTTGCAAAGAACAAGATATACGGGGTGGTGTAGAAAGGACTGGAGTCAAATGGATATGGGATGTGTATGGGAAATAACTACAGGGTGTCCGAAAGTGGTTTCGCACATGGAGTAAGAAGGATATATCCCAGCGATCAAAATAAAGTATTCGGTTCAAAATTCCAAGCACCTGGAGAATACAATGGCCGAAATCTCATAAAAATAGTTAATAAAGATGAGGCCAAAAGTTTCGAACAGTGTAAATAATGTAAATAATACCTCATCTTAGAATTAGAGACATAATTTTATATGTAATCTTGTAAAAAAAGTATAACCATTTTGTATACACCTACTTTTGGATTACCTTGTGGGAGAGAGAGAGAGAGAGGGAGAGAGAGAGTGAAAGAGAGAGTGAGAGTGAGAGAGAGTGAGAGAGTGAGAGTGAGAGAGAGTGAGAGAGAGAGAGAGAGTGAGAGTGAGAGAGAGAGTGAGAGAGTGAGAGAGAGTGAGAGTGAGAGAGAGTGAGAGAGAGAGTGAGAGAGTGAGAGAGAGTGAGAGTGAGAGAGAGTGAGATAGAGTGAGAGAGAGTGAGAGAGTGAGAGAGAGAGTGAGAGAGAGAGAGTGAAAGAGAGAGAGAGAGAGACAGAGATGGACTATATAACAGATGTAAAAAAAAAAAGCAAAAAAAAAAAAGTCTCGTTATGTGTGGGCGTGTTCATATCTCGAACCGGTCTCATTAATTAGTAAATGATTAACTTCAAATATACATTAAAAAATGTATCTGCTAATTGCAAAGTCGTGTAGAGATTCATGTTTCACGTGTTAGACATTGAATCAAACGACCAACTTAAGCCGTGCCGTCAAGAACCCTGAACTGATATTTCCGGTCGAGACCTTTTCTAATAAAAAAAAAAAAAAGAAAAAGATTTATATGCATATGTCTTCAATAAACATTCGAGTGTTTGTGTCAGAAAAAAAAGTACCATTAAATTACCGGAGAATAATTATATAACTGAGTCACACTAGATGTACATTCATACAGACATATATATATATATATATATATATATATATATATATATATATATATATATAGTAATTACAATATGAATAGTAACAGAACTAACTCTGCCAAAACTAGTATTAATTAAGCTATAATTTAAATCGTCTTAAACAACCCACCGAGAACGAACTCGGAGGGAAAAAAAAAGAGGAATTAAAAAAAATAAACAAACGAAGTACCCTGACGAGCCTTAGTTTTGTTGGCTCTTGCTTAGATTTTCTGTATATATATATATATATATATATATATATATATATACATATATATATATATATATATATATATATAGTACTGTGCAAATGTATTAGGACAAGAACTATTTTATCTTTTATGAGGCATCAAATTTAAGTTTAAAATCACCCCTGTCCTAACACTTTTGCACATTACCGGAATTGGCAAAATTATTAGGATAGGGGTGATTTTCCTTAAAACCTCACTGAAATTCAAATGCAGGGTGAAAACCCAAGTAAATTGTTAATAAATATTGATTATTTAAAACTAGGTGTAAAAAAAAGTATTAAAAAGAAGTTATATTTAATTTTTCCTATTTTCTATTAAACAAGTTATTTTGAAACTACTCATTATTCTATTATCCTTGGATATGACTGACCTTTTTCTTATTGCCCCCTCTCGATTTGATAAATCTAATGTTACTTGGCAAAACACGCTTTGGGAACAAATACAAGCTGCTTGGCAAGAGATACCATTAGATACATTGAATAAGTTTGTGATGTCAGTGCCTGACAGAATGAAGGTTGTGGTCAAAAGGCTGTGATACTAAGTATTAAATTTATTTTGTAACAAGAATTTTTTTCTTTTTAAAGCATGTGTTGAGTAAATCAAATAAAATAATTTTAATTAAATTGTTTATTTTCTGTCAATATGCCTCATAAAAGAACATCCTGAGATATGATGGTCTATTGTTTCTTGGTATTTATCACAGAACCTGCATTTTGAATCCACATTATTGTATATAATATTTGCCTGAAAGTTCCCAGTGAAAAGACTTTGGTCTTGCGCTGCAAGAATAAAGCCTTCAGTCTCAGACTTTAATCCAGATGCACGTAACCATCGATGAGTATTAACTTTATCAACAGTGGGATTATTATCACGTTCTGGATCTTGACCATGCAGAGGTTTGTCTTGCCAGCGCTGTTTCATCTGTTCAAGAGCTTTATCCTTGGCTTTCATTTTCATATTTTTTGCCGCAATAGTTGGTTCTTGGCTTCTGTTTTGCTTTTCTACAGAATCTACTAACTGTAAATCTTGTTTGTATTTACTGCCTTCTTTTATTATTGAATAATTTTTCTTTCTTTCTTCATGTTGCCTTACTAATTGTATCATCCAATCCTTTGTTGTTTCTATGTATGTTAGTTTTATTATTATGTCATTTTTCATCATATTTTTTATTTCTGCTTTGGTCTCACTACCAACCAAGTCTGCGGGGAGACCTAAGGCAGGTAGTGGCGTGTTGTTATGGCTCCATTTCATGTTTTTCTATCTTCCCTATCATCCCTAGCATTACATAGATAAAGTTTTCCTTAGTGTGTGGGCTGTATTTAATAAAACAATTTTTTGTATATCTCTTAAGCTGGGGTTGTTTTGTTCCATTTTTTATCATTCCAAGTGCACCTACTATCACTGGCACAACTCTTGTTTTCAATTTCCACATTTTTTCTATTTCAATTTCCAGGTCTTTATATTTTGACAGTTTTTCAAATTCCTTGATTGCTATGTTACAATCCGCTGGACAAGCCATATCAATTAATAGACAAGTTTTCTCCTTCTGGTTTTTAACAATAATGTCTGGCCTGTTTGCATCAATTTTTCTGTCTGTGTAGATGGTGTAATCCCATAGAATGGTTACATCTTCTATTTCTGTAACCGGTGCTGGGTGATGTTCATACCAGTGTTTGCCTACAGCTTTTCCATAATGTTTGCATATTGCCCAATGTAAATATTGCCCAACTCTATCGTGGCGATTTTTATATTCATTTGGGCCAAGCACAGAACAGCCTGAGATTAGGTGGTCTATTGTTTCTTGGTGTTTATCACAAAACCTGCATTTTGGATCCATATTATTATGCATAATATTTGCCTGAAAGTTTCTCGTGAAAAGACTTTGGTCTTGTGCTGCAAGTATAAATCCTTCAGTTTCAGACTTTAATCCAGATGCACGTAACCATCGATGAGTATTAATTTTGTCAACATTGGATTTATTGGCACGTACTGGATATTGGCCATGCAGAGGTTTGTCTTGCCAGCGCTGTTTCATCTTTTCAAGAGCTTTATCTTTGACTTTCATTTTCATATTTTTTGCCGCAATAGTTGGTTCTTGGCTTCTGTTTTGCTTTTCTACAGAATCTACTAACTGTAAATCTTGTTTGTATTTACTTTTCTACAGAATCTACTAACTGTAAATCTTGTTTGTATTTACTATTATTATTATTATTATTATTATTATTATTATTATTATTATTATTATTATCATAGCATATTGCAAATTAATGTCTTAATATTTCGGTGTTCATCAGTCAGTAAAATGTGAAAATTCACTGACGAATGATAGATTATTAAATGCAGATGCTTTATAGGTATTAAGTTTCAGTATACTATTATTTTGAAAATAATAATTATATATATATATATATATATATATATATATATATATATATATATATATATATATATTAATTAAAAACAGAATTTCTTTACATAAGAGAGTTTAAGTTTTAGACAGGAAAAGAGTGAAGGGATTGACGAACCAGCTACAGAGGGTGAAAGAGAAAGAGCAAGAAAAGGATATGAACACAGGTGTGAAGACATTTGCGAAGTTAGAGAGAAAGAAAAAGAACAAGGTACACTGAGTGATGTAGAAAGGACTGAATTGAAGTGGATAGGAGATGGGAATTGCTTTGCATTTAAATTCCTGGAGGTTGTAGCGTCAGGAAAGTAAGTATATGGAAAGGAGTTCCACAGAGGGGAAGCGCGAGAAAAGAAGCTGACGGAGTTGAATTTTCGCCTGCATTTCGTTGATCTAACTGCAAAAGGGTGGTTCCTCGTTGCCAGTCTGGTTGCCCGAGTACATTCTTGTGGAAAGGGCACCAGTGACCCAAGTTCGTCAGAGCAGAAGCCATGAAAATATTTATAGAAGAGACAGAGGGAAGCCACATCCCGCCGGTGAGAATGTGGCTGGAGTATTGAAAACAGAAATTCAAACGAGAGAAATTGTATAGAGGAATAAAGTGTGAGGAGTTGTGAAAGTTTAGATTAAAGTGTAAATTTATTATTATTATTCATATTATTTAGCTTTCGGCCAATTGCGTTGAATACCCCGGTTCTAACTCGATCACCAATGTTAAGCAACGTTGATCCTGGTCAGTACTTAGATGGGTGACCGCTTGGGAATGTCATGTGTTTTAAGCGTATAGCGACGGATGTGCGTTGTGGTACAGTGGATATCGGCTCGGAAAGAGAAATCCGTGAGCCGAGTTCGAATTGCAGTTGAATACCCTGCATTCACTTAAGCACTGGTAAACTTGGAAAAAGGTATTAATCCGTTCCCTTCTCTACAGTTATGGGTTAAATAACAAGGGTAGGACTTGGGGACACTGCTCTTAAAAACAAATCCCAATGAATCTTGATACTCGAAAAGAAAAATGTATTACTAGATGCATAAACTTATATAAAAAAACAACAATAAATTGTTGAAAGAAAAAGTTATTACCAGCAATAAATAAATAAAAGTTTAGTTGGCAATAAATGACCCGTCGAGGTTGATTTGCCCTAAACAAAACAAAACAACCAACCAACCTTCCCTCTAGTTATGGGTTAAATAACAAGGGTAGCACTTGGGGACCCTGCCCTTAAAAACAAATCCCAATGAATCTTGATACTCGAAAAGAAAAAAGTATTACTAGACACAAAAAGCTTACATAAAAACAACAATAAATTGTTGAAAGAAAGAAGGTATTACCAGCAATAAATAAATAAAGTTTAGTTGGCAATAAATGACCCGTCGAGGTTGATTTGCCATAAAAACCAAACAAAACAACCAACCAACCAACCAACCAACCTTCCCTCCAGTTATGGATTAAATAACAAGAGTATGACTTGGGGACCCTGCCCTTAAAAACAAATCCCAATGAATCTTGATACTCATAAAGAAAAAATATTACTAGACACAAAAACTTATATAAAAAACAACAATTGTTGAAAGGAAAAGGTATTACCAGCAATAAATAAATAAAGTTTTGTTGGCAATAAATGACTCGTTGAGGTGTTGATATGCCATAAAAACAAAACAACTAACCAATCATATTATTTATCTTTTGTATAATACGTTAAGCGTCCATAATTATATTTGTTTTGCTACACAAATCGAAATCCATTTGTTTTTCTCAAGGCCGAAAACACCGTGTATATATGGATAAGTTGATGGTGAACAGGTCAGAAGGTTGATATGCGTGCGTCTTCGTTTGCTGGGTATTTTCACACTGGCTTGCTAATTTTTTACTCAGTCTTTCATTGTCCAGAAAATTTTTTCATACTGACTCCGAAAAATTTCATTTTTTTTTTCTTTAAAAATTGTTTTCGGCGATTTTGATCTCATTATGCGTGTGTGCAAAGCTACTTTTTAGTGATAAGAAATGAGACTCGGGTCATAAAATTCCGTTTCTTTTTTTTTTTTTTTTTTTTGGCCAATCGGAATCCAGACTTACTATTTTTTGCAATGGCTCACGAAATTTGTTTGGGTCTTTTTTTTTCTCCTCAAAATTTTTTCAGCGATTTGTTCCGTAATCTTAGCCCATGCTTGTTATTTGATACGTATAATATTTTTTGGTGTGAGCTGAGCGTCGAATTTGCGCTCACGAGCGTCTCTCTCTCTCTTTCTCTCTCTCTCTCTCTCTCTCTCTGTGCGTTAGTTTTTTCATGTTGTTATGTTAAAGAAATACTGTTATTTTTTTTTTTTAGAAATATTTTTTCTACATCATTTATTTAGATTCCGCAGAGCGTCTAATGCTAGTTTTTCTACCAGTTTGAAACCCTTGTTTAATGGTGGAGTGGGGTACCCTCTTATTTGTACTGCTTTTCGTAATTCCTCCAGGCGTATTTTAAGAAAGGGTTTGTCAGCTACTACTGTGTTATTGATTATTGTAAGATCTTTCCCAAATATGCCATTGTTGCTGCGCAGTTACAGCTGGTCTCTTACGATAAGATGTTAAGCCTAAACATCGCGTTCCTTGTTCCAATTTCTTTGACGAATTATATCTGGCCGGATTCTGCTGCATGATCTAGTCATCAGAATTTGGATGATAAGTTTTGTTATATGGCTCATTAGACTAATTTTCCGATGAAGTTCACATTCATTTGCACCTGGCTTCATAGGCCTCGATATGAAAATAGATCTACTTAGCAAATCCGGATATATCACCAATATTATAGGTTTCATTTATAATCCCTGAAAGCAAAACACTGCGTCTCCTCGGGTTAACTCACACAATAGACCTCAAGTGGAACGACTATATCGAATCCATAGATAAATCCACTGCTAAGAAGGTTGGTTTTCTGAGTAGGGCCAGGAAGTGTTTCCCATATGAAACCATACTGCACATATATGAATCTACCATCCGCCCGTGCATTGAATACTGCTGCGATATCTAGTCGGGTTCGTCTATATCCACCTAGGAGTCCTTCACAAAATCCAACGGAAAATATGTAATGTGATCGATCCCGACTTGGCAGCTCGGATACAGTCACTTTCTCACCGGTGTAATGTGGCTTCCATGTTTTTCTTCTACGAATATTTTCACGGCTACTGCTCCGATAAACTTAGATCTCTGGTGGCCCTATGTATGAATTTACTCGAGCCACAAGATTAGCAACTAGGCCCCACCCTTTTACTTTGAAACCAATAAAATGTAAACGCAAATTCTACTCCATCAGCTTCTTCTCTCGCACTTCCCGCCTGTGGAATTCCCTTCCGCTTACTTGCTTTCTCGACAGCTACAATCTCCAAGAATTTAAATGTAAAGTCAATATTTATCTCCTATCTCACTAACCTGCATCCTCTCTCTCATGCTCTTTCTCCGTCCACTCCACTCTCATCAGTATTCTCATCCTTCTCTTACCCACTTCCTGACACTCCCTACAACCTGTCACTTTTTCTCTTAACTTTCCTTCTATGTAACCCCTAGGCACCAGTGGCAGTCAACTGCCTTGATTGGGGCGATATGATTATGAAAAAAAATTCTATACTATTATAATGTGGATATAAAGTAAGGGAACAATTCTACATTACAATCAATATATAAACTGATCCCTCACTTTATGGCCACATTCATCCTTCTCTTACTCACTTCCTGACACCCCATTTAACGTGTCACTCTTTCTCATAAGTTTCCTCCTATGTAACCCCTGCGCACCAGTGGCAGTAAACTGCCTTGACTGGGGCGATATGATTGCATCAAAAAAATTCTATACATGTTAATGTGGATATAAAGTGGTGGATCAATTCTACATTATAATCAATATATAAATTGATCCCTCACTTTATGGCCACATTCATCCTTTGCTTACCTATTTCCTGACATCCCCTACATCCGGTCACTTTTTCTCATAACTTTCCTTCTATGTAACCCCTGCACACCAGTGGCAGTAAACTGACTTGATTGGGGCGATATGATTATAAAAAAAGAAAAAAGAAAAAAATAATAAAAAGCACTACACATTGCTATCAGAAAATTCAAATATTTAGGAACATTCATCGTCAAAAGAAGACGTGCATATCCAAGGACAATGAGTGCCAATGTTAACCATTTGATGAAGCACAATCCATAAATTTCTTCAGAACAGTAAACAAGTCATTTCTATAAAAATTTCATGTCGTCTGAGATTCGAGTTACTTTTGACCTAATCCATTCTGTCTCGCAAACCAAGTTGAGCTATAGAATCCAAGCAATTGGCATTTGCAATGCAATATGAAACCTGGACAGCTGAAGACTATTGGGAAAAAAAACTATTTTCCCAGCTGAATCTACCCTGCAACAGTTAGTTATGAATAAAAGAAATATTAGAATTCCCAAGGAAGAAGAATTAAGGAAAAGTATACAAACTAGACTATTAACCACCCACCAAGCCAGATGATTTTGGGCGTCGGGTCCCAATATAGAACAGCTGGACTCTCAGGAAAAACGATGAAGGGTGCAAGGTATGTGAAATTTCTTCTTCTTCTATGTGCCCTGTCCTTTCAGGATGTAGGCGATAATGGCCCTCCACATCTCCCTATCCCTTTCCCCTGTTACACAATGCAATCCTCGTTCGGTCATCCATCTGATCAGGTCCTTCAAATATGTATACGCTGCTTTCCGCTGTCTCTTTTTCACTCTATCTGGCCTGTTAGTATCAGATTCTCCAAGCCCTCCTTCCTTATTGCATGTCACAGGAGCTTTAGCTGTCTTTTCCTGATATTCCGTATGAATTTCCTTTTCGTTTCCATACTTTCAAAAACCTCAGCATTGCTCACATGCTCAATCCATGATATTCGCAGCATGCTTCTGTAGAACCACATTTCAGTTGCTTCAAGTTTTTCCTTCATCTTTGATGATATTGTCAAGTGTTCACTGCCACATGGAAAAACCGACATCACATGGCAATCCAGTACTCTCTTCTTTGTTTCTAGCAAAATTTTAAGTCTCTTCTAAAATATGGAATTGATCCCCCATGTTATATCCCGTTATGCTTCTGTAAAACCACATTTCAGTTGCTTCAAGTTTTCCCTTCATCTTTGATGATATTGTCCAGCATTCACTGCCCTATTGAAGAACAGATATCACATAGCAATCCAGTACTCTTTTCTTTGTTTCTAGCGAAATTGTCCTTTTTCTTAACTTCTGGAATGCTTCCTTTGCCATACCAATTCGTCTTCGACTCTCTGTGTCGCACTTTCCATCTTCTGTTAGAACACTTCCCAAGTATTTAAATTTTTGTACCCGCTTGATTTTAGTATATCCCACCTGTATTTGGCATTTTAGGCTGCCTTTTTTCTTGATGACCATGCATTCGGTTTTCTTGATCCCCCCATACTGGAAACACTCGCTTTGGGGTCGAGTAAAAGACAATGGCGAGTTGCTGCCCTTTTTTTTCAAAAACTTGTAGGAAATTAATGAAAAAGACCGTTTTGTGGGATCGATTTACTAGAACGTTGTATGAGAAACTGAGCACCCCTATTAATCTTTAAATATTGATTTTTCAAAATTTTCTTTGCTAATAGGAAAATTTAGGGTTTACTCAATAAGAACGCACTGAAAAAAGTTTAAAAAATGAATAGCAAAAAAATTACTGATGAGGGGTGCAGGTCATACAGGTCCGCCGAATTTTATTTTGCAAATTCATAAGAACAAAAAATAATGTATACATTTATTTTCCGCATTTACATACAAGAGGCGCGAAGGTAGTTAAAATTTAGTGGTGTCAAGGAAAAAAAAAACGAATTTTGACCCACTATTTTAGAGGGAAGGGTTTCGAGAGGAACGCGAAGAGGCCACTCAGTTGAAATTATTGGCTATTTGAGATTGTTACCAAGTCATAATGTCAGTTTTGTTGTTAGAAATTATTTTTATTTCCTGAGTTACCTTCCTTAGTTCTATTTTGGCCCTTGCTTATATTTTAGTTATGTAATAAGGGAAAAAGCCGTTGCAAAGGTACGCTAAACTATATGAAGAAGAAAGTATTCGTGTTCTACAGTTTATGTGAATTTTATTCTAGTTGCTTCGACTGAAAGTGAAGTGAATTGCGTGATTATATATATATTTTTTTAATCATTTCACCCCGAGCAAGGCAGAAACGCCACTGATGCGCAGGGGGTTACATAAATGTAGAAAGATTAGTTAGAAAAGAGTGAGGAGTACAAGCTAGTTAGAACGGAACAATAGAAAGCTGAGAAAGCAGGTGCAATGACAGATACATGGGCGGAGAGAACGTGAAGATTATACAGGGGAGGGGAGAGAGCTAGAGTCCAGTGGTTAGTAGGTGAGTATTAACTTTGCTTTTAAATTTCTGGAGGTCGTAGCCGTCAGGAAAGCAAGAATACGGGAGTGAGTTCCACAGGCGGGAAGTGCGAGAGAGGAAGCTGCAGGAGTAGAATTGTCGTCTGCGTTTGGCTAACCTGACTGTGAATGGGTGGGACCCAGTTGCCAGTCTGGTTGCACGAGTAAACACCTGTTGAGGAGGCATCAGTGACTTAAGCTCATCCGAGCAGAAGCCATGAAAGTATTTATAGAAGAGAAATTGCTTTTTTAATAACAGGTGTAACATTGATTCCAATGTATAACAAGCATTACTACATTAAATAGACCTGTAGCAGAGGGAGTTCAGATGGTAAAATCTTTGCTTCAGACCTCGTGGAACCGAGTATAGTACTCATAATATAAAAGGTCCGCAGAAAGCAATAGCAAACTACTGATGGATAATCTTCTGCCCAGTCAGTCATATCTCTTTCGAGACATGATCGCCCAAGAGTGTATCACGTATGGTACTTAACTGACTGACTGAATATAATAGTTGGAAACATGATTAAGGATTCTAAAATGGACATAAAGTGGGGGTCCGTTTTTCTATTATTATGAAGTAATAAACTGATCCCCCATTAATTACGACTTAATAATATAATGCACCTCTTTCCCCTCTAGCCTTGTAGAAATCCTTATACCGAAAAATTCACCTTATTTATTGAATGAACCTCGAGAAGTCCTGATACCGAAATATTCACCTTATTTATGGAATGACCCTCGTAGAAGTCCTTACACCGAAAAATTCACCATATTTATTGAATGACCCTCGTAGAATTCCTTATCCCTAAAAATTGACCTTATTTATTGAATGATCCTCGTAGTATTCCTTATACCGAAAAATTCACCTTATTTATTGAATGACCCTCGTAGTATTCCTTATACCGAAAAATTCACCTTATTTATTGAATGACCCTCGTAGTATTCCTTATACCGAAAAATTCACCTTATTTATTGAATGACACTCGTATTAGTCCGATTGCCAAGTCAATGGTGGTGTGTTTCTTTTCTTGATTTTGTTTGACTTAGGATTATTAATATTTTTTTTTTATTTATTACTCCTCGTTTTTATTTCTTTCCTTTTTTTTACATTTCTCTTTTTCACTCGAATTTTTTCTACTGTTTATTTTAATTTCCTTTTCATTCACAGTGAATTCCTTGCTTTCCTAATTTCTGTTTGGATTTGTGTACACAACATGTTATTCATTTTAACGTCGCAGGATCAAAGAAAACCTTCCCCATAACCATTGACCTAGCCCGCCAATAAACAACATCTCTGCATCAACAACCTCCTATCCAATGTATTCATCCTTTCTTCATTTTATTTATATATATATATATATATATATATATATATATATATATATATATATATATATATATATATATATATATATATTATGTAATTATGATTCTTAGTGCCAAAACTGTTACTTTGTTAGTGCGTTGTGGTGTAGTGGATATCGACTCCGAACGACAAATCCGGGCGACGAGTTCGAATTCCAGTTGAATTCCTTGCATTCACTTACGCACAAATATCCTTAGGAAAGGTATTAATCCGACTCTTTTCTCAAGTTATGGGTTAAAAAATATGACAGATTGGGTTCTATATCCTTGCTCGTCAACCAGTCTACCGCAGAAAACAATGACAACCTACTGCGGCATAATATTCCCCCCAGTCAGTTATGTCACTTTCGAGACATGATCGCCCAACGTGTATCACGTAAGGGACTTAACTCACTGCCCGAATATAATAGCTGGAAACATGATTAAGGCTATTAATGGGCATAAATTGGGGGACTAGTTTTCTATTGTTATGAAGTAATAAACTGATCCCCCAGTAATTACTACTTAATAATATAATACATCTCTTCCCCATCTAGCTATGATTCAAATAACAGGACAGATTGCGTTCTATAGCCTTGGTTGGCAACCAATCTACCGCAAAAAGCAATGGTAACCTACTGCGGGATAATCTTCTGCCCAGTCAGTCCTAGCTCTTTCAAGACATGATCGCCCTACGTGTATCACGTATGGCACATAAATGATTAACTGAATATAATAGTTGGAATCATGATTAAGGCTTCTACTGACCATCAAGTGGGGGACCGGTTTTCTATTGATATGAAGAAATAAACTGAACCCCTACTAATTACTACTTAATAATATAATACATCTCTTTCCCCACTAGCTATGATTCAAATAACAGGACAGAATGGGTTCTGTAGCCTTGGTTGGCATCCAATCTACCGCCGAAAGCAATGACAATTGACTGCGGGATAATCTTCTGTCCAGTCAATCATGTCTCTTTCGAGACATAATTGCCTAAAGCGTGTATCACGTATGGCACTTAAATGACTAACTGAATATAATAGTTGGAATCATGATTAAGGCTTTTACTGGGCATAAAGTGGGGGATCTGTTTTATATTATTATAAAGTCATAAACTGAACCCCAATTAATTACTACTTAATATAATACATCTGTTCTCCTTCTAGCTCTGTCAAATAACAGGACAGATTGGGTTCTATAGATTTGGTTGGCAACCAGTCTACCACAGAAAGTAATGGCAACCTACTGCGGGATAATCTTCTGCCCAGTCAGTCATGTCTCTTTCGAGACATGATCGCCCAAGCGTGTATCACGTATGGCACTTAACTGACTGACTGAATATAATAGTTGGAAATATGATTAAGGCTTCTACTGGTCATAAATTGGGGGATCAGTTTATTACTTCATAAGAATAGGAAACCGATCCCCCACTAATTACTACATAATAATATAATACATTTCTTTCCCCTCTAGCTATGAGTCAAATAACAGGACAGATTGGGTTCTATAGCGTTGGTTGACAACCAGTCTACTACAGAAAGTAATGGCAACCTACTGCGGGATAATCTTCTGCACAGTCAGTCATGCCTCTTTCAAGACATGATTGCCTAAAGTATGTATCACGTGTGGCACTTAACTGACTATTAAAAAAGGTATTTTAGGCAAGCAGGCTTTTTAGGAGAATGAGGAGAAGTTTGTTACTTAGCTGAGTAGAATTATTTCACCCATTCATTCTTCACAGTTTTTGTGCTTTAATAAAAAAGATAAATCCTAAAGAGCGATGACATCACACCTATGCCTTCATGAAACTTCCAAGTCGGTATGAATAAAATAACTCTGCTCAGCTAAGTGACAAAATTCTCCATATATATATATATATATATATATATATATATTGCGTTGAGTTGTGATAATGTTAAGCGTCAAGATTATTACTTTTTCAGTAAAAAAAAGAGATCCTGGCAAGTATCCTCCGTATACTTAAATGTGAGCAATTTCAGGAAGATAGATAGATAGATAGATAGATAGATAGATAGATAGATAGATAGATGTGAGCAGCGTTAGATGGATAGATAGACTTGAGCCGTCTCAGATCGATCGATAGATAGATAGATAGATAGATAGATAGATAGATAGATAGATAGATAGATAGATGTGAGCAGCGTTAGATAGATAAATAAATAGATAGATGTGAGCAGCGTTAGTTAGATAGATAGATAGATAGATAGATAGATAGATAGATAGATAGATAGATAGATAGATAGATGTCATCACCGTTAGATAGATAGATAGATAGATAGATAGATAGATAGATAGATGTCATCAGCGTTAGATAGATAGACTTGAGCCGTCTCAGATCGATAGATAGATAGATAGATAGATAGATAGATAGATGTGAGCAGCGTTAGATAGATAAATAAATAGATAGATGTGAGCAGCGTTAGATAGATAGATAGATAGATAGATAGATAGATAGATAGATAGATGTCATCAGCGTTAGATAGATAGACTTGAGCCGTCTCAGATAGATAGATAGATAGATAGATAGATAGATAGATAGATAGATGTCATCAGCGTTAGATAGATAGACTTGAGCCGTCTCAGATAGATAGATAGATAGATAGATAGATAGATAGATAGATAGATAGATAGATAGATGTCATCAGCGTTAGATAGATAGACTTGAGCCGTCTCAGATAGATAGATAGATAGATAGATAGATAGCTGCTTCCATACATACATACATGGATACATGCATTAAATTCTAGAAAGTAGCAGTATTTGTTTCATAGTTATCTGCAACTCCATGATTCCTAGCCTATCTGTCTACAAACATTGATGTCATCTCCATTTCCAACGAGCAGCCTCGTATCACATCGAAAGTGTTCGTTACCAAATTCATTTCATCTTCGTCCATGGCTTTTTGATAACACCATCTCTTCTGTCGCTTCCTGCAACCACTTCCAGAACAGACAATTCCGCTTTTGATGTTCGAACAATTTCTACCGCCGATACCAAAACGAATATCTTCCACTGTACCATTTTTTGGTTTCTTTTTTTCTTCCCTCTTCTTCTTTATCGACCAAAGAACCACATTTGGCGGCATTCTTTCACGAAGTTCCAAAGTTGATTCTGTTTCTAGTATTGCTTCCGGCAAAGTTTGCAAGATATATTTTCCTTCCTAAGCCGCTACCTTGTTTTAAAAACTGTCGAATAATTACATTTACAGTCGGATGTGCAGATGGTGTAATGGTTACCGACTCAGAAATGGAAATCAGCGAGCCGAGTTCGGCAGGTACGATTAGAAAAAGGATAAATTCATTTCTTCCTTAACCAGCCTTGTTGTTGATGAATTATTTTTCAAAACGACATTCTATTTGTTTCAGACGCAACACCGCCGAAAAATCGAAACTCTATCGCTATTTCCATAGCAAATGTTCAGATTGGAACAGTCAGTAACTTAACCGCCACACGCGATACACGCTTGAGTGATCATGTCTGACGAGGGAGAATATTTTTCCGAAGTAGATTACTATTATTTTCCGTGGTAGACTGGTTCACAACCAAGGCTGTAGAACAAAATCTGTACTGCTATTTAACCCATAGTTGAAGGAAGAATTGACGGATTAATACCTTTCCCAGGGTATTTGTGCGTAAGTGAATGCACCGTATTCAACAGGGATGGGCTACAATCCTTAATTTTGCTAGTTCAGCTGATTCACCTCACATCATTGTTCTATTCATATTTCATTGGTAAGTAGGTATTTCTACTCAAATAGTATCTTCTCTAAAACCATTAATTTAAAAAGGAAGCTACCGAGAAGATGCTTCTCCGATCACTAAAATCTTAACTGTATCAAGTCTAGAGTCAAACGTAATCTTATAGTGGGTTATCCGTTATAGTGAAGTGTGTTTGTGTCTTGAAACAGATTAACTGAATTTGGCCTTGTTAGTAGATAGCCCACTATAAGAGGGGTATAAAACAAGAAAATCAAATTGTGTATAGAAACAACATTTATATCCGTTAAGGTCTTTTTTCAAATAAAAGTAATGTCTTTTGGTTGGTACAAAGGTCCTTAAAATGTTCACAGCATTAAATGCCGAAAAGAGTTTGTGCGTATGTATGTGTGAATGTTTGTTTGTTAGGAGTGTCTTTGAAATCTCCGCTCAGTCCATCGGGTAAGTGGTCCAGTAAACAGTGAATAAGAAGATGAGAGAAAGGAGAGGCAAGCATAATGAGATCGCTTGACATGGTCAAGGGACGTGTTAATTATGCTTGTATTTTCTCAACTGACGATGCTTCCTGTGTCGTCGTTTATTTCGTCTTTAGGGCCCCGAACAAGTCATTTGGGAATTCACACCCGGATTTAATTCTGGGATTCCCATTGGACGATAAACAAAATTCACATCGGCTCGCGAAAAGGGTTCGTAAAAGGAATTTTATATTTATTTATTTTTAGTTTTCTACCGGAACATCTGCGTGGAGGCAGATGCGCAAAGACCAGTTTTGGTCATTTGCTGTCTGGACCTCTGAGGGCAAACATCCGGTCCCTGGCATCACCACAATCAATTCTACATATACCCACAATTTACACTTAATGTTTTCTCATTTAGTAATCATCTACTTAAAAAGACATTTGACCTTCTACTGAATAAATTTTGTTTCATAAACACTATGATATTCTCAAACAAACTCTTCCTCGACAGGAAAGAAAAATCAACAATACACAGAAATATCAACGAGCTGCAAATATTAGAAACCTACAAGCTGTACTGGCGAAATTGAACAAAAAACAAAAAAAAACAAAAAAAAAACAAAAAAAAAAACAAAGCAACAGGACCGGACCGGACCGGACGGAACTGCAATAGTTTCCGGCAGGCTTAAATGATTATTGGCATAGACAAGATTATATATATTTTTTTATTTTTGTAATCATATAGCCCCAAGCAAGTCAGTTACTGCCACTGGTGAGCAGGAGTTTACATAGGAGAAAAGTTATGAGAAAGAGTGACAAGTTATAGGGGTGTCAGAAAGTGGGTAAGAGAAGGATGACTGTAAATAAATGAGGGATCAATTTATATATTGATTGTAATGTAGAATTGATCCCCCACTTTATATTCACATTAT
The DNA here is from genome assembly GCA_037127315.1 of Ascarosepion bandense. Lineage (NCBI taxonomy): Eukaryota > Metazoa > Mollusca > Cephalopoda > Sepiida > Sepiidae > Ascarosepion > Ascarosepion bandense. Next base: position 814,064 of record JBBBDQ010001878.1, read on the forward strand.
AATAGCATAGAATTTTTTTTTTTCATAATCATATCGCCCCAAGCAAGGCATTTTACTGCCACTGTTGTTCAGGGTTTACATAGAAGGAAAGTTATGAGAAAGAGTGACAGGTTATAGGGGGTGTCAGGAAATGGGTAAGAGAAGGATGAGAATACTGATGAGAGTGGAGTTGATGGAGAAAAGAGCATGAGAGAGAGGATGCAGGTTAGTGAGAGGGGAGATGACTATTGACTTTACTTTCAAATTAGTGGAGATTGTAGCTGTCGGAGAAGCAAGTAAACGGAAAAGAATTTCACAGGCAGGAAGTGCGAGAAAAGAAGCTGACGGAGTAGAATTTGGGTTTGCATTTTATTGGTTTCACAGTAAAAGAAGGGGGCCTAGTTTCTAATCTTGTTGCTCAAGTAAATTCATACACAGAGGGCACCAGAGTGCTAAGTTCATCACAGCAGAAGCCGTGAAACAATTCGTAGAAGAGAAACAAAGAAGCTACATTGCGCTGCTGAGAAAATGACCGTATCCTGAGTTACCAAGTCGGAATCTATCACATTACAGATTCTCCGTTGGATTTTGTCGAGGACCCCTAGATGAATAGAAGAAGCACCCGACCAGATATGGAAGCAGTATTCAATGCACAAGCGGATGCCAAGCCAGGATCGATCACATTACAGATTCTCCGTTGGATTTTGTCAAGGATACCTGGGTGGATAGAGGAGCACCCGAGCAGATATGGCAGCAGTATTCAATGCACGGGTGGATGGTAGATCTATATATGTGCAGGATGATTTCAAACGGGAAAAATCTTTCTGCCCTTACACAGCGAACCGACCTTCTTAGCAGCGGATTTAGCTTTGGATTCTATATAGTCATTCCACTTGAGGTCTGTTGTGAGAGTTAACCCGAGGAGGCGCAGTGTTTTGCTTTCAGGGAGACTAGCCTGATCCATGCTAATGGAGTGGGGTAGGAGAGATTGTCTGTGAGGATTATTAGATAGCAGCTTCGTTTTGGAAGCATTAAAATTCACGAGCCATTTCTTAACCGATTCCGCTTACGGATTGGAGGTCATTTTCAAGTTCAGCAGCGATGGTTGCTTTTTCAGCCTCGGCAGTCTTTTGATCAAGCCGAGAGTAAACCGTAGTGTCGTCAGCGTATATGCCTACTTGGGATCTTATTACATCGGGGAGATCGTTAATTTAGATAAGGAAAGGGGTGGGACCTAGAATAGAGCCTTGAGGGACACCTGCGTTCGTGTGATAGTATTTGGAGGCATGTCCGTTCAATACTACCTTCACTGAGCGGTATGAGAGGAATGACTGGATTAGGTCAAACAACTGTCCACTTATACCGTAGTCCAGTAGTTTGCATAGAAGGCCAGCATGTCAGACTCTGTCAAACGCTTTGGAGATGTCTATGGGCAATAGTTCGGGCTTCGCCGTTCTTATCAAGAGCTTGGTGCATATATACTCAGTGATTGTTGTGAGCATATCAGCAGTAGATTTAGGGAAGCGGAAACCTTACTGTTTGTCAGAGAAGAGTCTGTGGGCTGTGGGATGTTGTACTACCTCGATATTGATGATGGCTTCGAACACTTTGCCAAAGATTGGTAGGAGGCTGATAGGGCAATAATTAGCGGGGTCAGAGGGTTCTCCGGTATTTTTATTCATAGGAATCACAGATTAGGGTTTCCAGCAGACAGGAAAGCAAGAAATAGAGAAGCAGTAGTTATAGAGTTTAGAGAGAACAGAGGAGAGTTTCGTCACCACTGCTCGCTTTAGGGGTGGTCAAGTTTTGAAATTAATTTGGAGACCACTGAGTGAGTGATGTGTATGTCAGTATATTGCATTGCAAATGTGACATGCTCGGATTCTATAGCTCAACTTGGTTTGCGAGACGGGATGGATTAGGTCAAAAGTAACTCAAATCTCAGACAACATAAAATTTTCATAGAAATGACATTTGTACTTTTCTGAAGAAATTTATGGATTGTGCTTCATCGAATGGTTAACACTGACACTCATTTTCCTTGGATGTGCACTTCTCTTTTTGACGATATCAAAAACATAAAATCAGTTATTAAAAATCGCCTAAAGACACCACTCATGGTAGAAACCAAGGTAGCGAAATAACTCGTTTAAGAATATATATATATATATATATATATATATATATATATACAGGCTTTGAAAATTCTTGAAATCCTTCTTCCGGCAGTCGAGAGTGAGGAAAAATTTACTCGCCCCAAAATCATTTTACTCGACCGACTCCATTTTTTTAATAGTCGCCTTACGTAAACATAGCGTGAATCACAGACAGAAAATAAAAAATGAAATTTTAATTAAAATTTTGAACGTGTTTAGAAAGGATTTTTAAAAATGGTAAAATAATAACAATAAAATTTGATCTTTCCTCTTAATAATAGCATAAATATTTTGATGATAAAACTTTGTTTTTATTAGGTTTGAGCCCTTTTGACATCATGACATGCTGTTTTTTTTTGTTTTTTGTTTGTTTGGCACATGAATGGAGGTACATAAATTCGTAGTTTCTTTCTTCTGTTTGACTACAACCTCCAGCTCTTAGATGATAAAAAATAAAAAATCTGATTTTTTCAACGATTTTCTATAAAAAAAATTACAAGTATAATTTGTTTTTCGGTGGGTATTTGAAAGAAGTATGCATTTCTTTTCTTTCTTTCAAATGTTCGTTTTTACTTTTCGTAAGAGGGGAGGACATATAGGATAGAAATAATATTTAAAAAATCTGTGAGCGTCTTTAATCTGGGCGACATATACATTTTTGCTCCCCTCTGGAAGCGTTAATTAATCGAATGTTTACACTGACCTGGACGATAAAAGCCAAGAGTTCAATAATATTATTGTAGGTCATTCTAAGTACCTTGGGAATCTTCAATGGCATACTTTAGGGTTGGAAAGGGAATCAAGGGACACGTTTCATTGCGAGATGTTCAATCGACCGCGTGCGAGTAAAGCAATAAACTATAACGCCCAATTAAGTTTTTAATCGACTGAGTCGATCGTGTGAGTGAAATCTCGAAAGCCATATATATATATATATATATATATATATATATATATATATATATATATATTCTAAGCATGTACTGTTAAATATAAGAGACCGTGAATATCTATTATGTTTAATCATGAGCCGTTCTAAACATCGTATTTCGCCTTTAATTTCAGGTGAAAATAAAGATAAAAATTCTACAACATTTGGATAATTTTTTATTAAGTTGGTTCTAATGGTGGATGTTTTTATGTTAACGTCCTTGTAACCTCTCTAAAGATGGCGAAAGCTTAGAACCAACTTAATAAAAAAATATCCAATTGTTGGAGAATGTTTGTTTTTATTTTCAACTGAAATTAAAACCAAAATACGATGTTTACAAAGGCTCATGATTAAACATAATAGACATTCATTGTCTCTTAGATTTAATAACTGTACATGTTTAGAAAATTATCTGCTGCCTCTATACAATATATATATATATATATATATAATTAAGTAATACATCGACCTTTTATTCGACCTCAACAGAATGCAGAAAGCACTGGACGGCTGTTTTGTCCTATGTTTGGGACTCTTCAGCAGTACGCATCCCCTCCCAGTAATCGAACCCAGACAGTTTTGGTCATTAAGCTGATGTTATACCAACTGTACCACCGGCCCTGGTGACAAAGAGGTGACGAATTAAACTCGATTGACGCACTGTCCTACAGGTAAAGGAGCTTCGATGTGCTCCACCACGGAATTTGTGAAAGGGCGGCGTGTTATCGAGTTTAATTCGGTATCTCTTCGGCACAAGGGCACGTGGTACAGTTGGTATAACATCAGTTTAATAACCAAAACAGTCTAGGTTCGATTCCTGGTAGTAGATACGTACTGCTGAAGAGTCCCAAATATAGCACGAACGGCCGTTCAGTGCTCTCTGCATTCTGCATTCTGTGGAGCTAGAATAAATGCTCGATGAATTACTTAATAATTGTTCAAATCCTCCTATTACATCTGTCATATATATATATATATATATATATATAAATTTATATGGAACTTTGTGTGTGTATACGTTACCTATAAACTCCGAAACAGCTGAACCGATCTCCTTGAAAATTTACACAGTTGTACTAAAACCATCTGCGAGTGTTCTCAGCTAGATTTTGTGTCGAGGTACCCCCGATAAATATCGATAATCGAAAATGTCGTGTTATAGAAGGAGTGGTCCAATTTTAATCAAATTTGATACACTCATAGACAAAGATATAAGAAACGATATTCAGAAGTTTCAAGGTTGCAGTTCTTACAATAGTGCAGAAAATCGATAATATATATAAAAAAGGCAAGATGTTTGGGTGTGTGTGTGTCTGTTTATCTGCCTGTGTGTCCTTTATACAACTCCACAATTTTTATCCAATTCTCACCAAACTTCACACAAATATTCTTTACGCTGAGTCTGAGCTCCAGGACCATGGATTAGTTTTAAAGCTTTTATTACACCCGAACAACGCCGGGCTATACTGCTAGTATATATATATATATATATATATATATATATGTGTGTGTGTGTGTGTGTGTGTGTGTGTGTGTATTTGATAGGAAGTTGAGATACTTGACACAGAAATTTTCAGCTTTGATTTTACGCAGGTCTCAAGTTTAAAAAGTTTAAATGCTGTTCCTGACGAGTTCTTGCCCAGAACGCAATGATGTTGAAACGTCACCCTTTAATAAGTGGTACCCAGAGATTATATTGTTTGTCATTAGGTTTACTCTTCTGCTGCGATGGCAATCATATCCTCCAGGGAGTTTATTTCCTGGACGAGCCCTGGCACCCACTGCAGGGTCACTCTATCCGGTGCCAAGCAGTCGGTATAGCAAACAGTGATGCGTTACCCATAAACAACAGAACAGAGCAGTAGTAGAAAACGCATCATCAGTTCTTTTTAAATATCTTTTCAGATATTGCTCAGTAAATACACAGAAACAGAGACGAATATATGTACGACTCTGACGCTCCGACCCATGAATATAGGAAAATGAGGTATACATATTTTCGAACAGCCTGGCTGATACGTAAGTTCAGGATTATACTATCGTCAGCCGTGTCAGATTAGTGTATGGGTGCAACTACTTTAGATACACGTAAAACTGGAAAACCTACTGCCCCTTTCATTGTCGCGTAGATATTTGAATTTCTTCCGTAGCGACAGCATCTTTCATATGCAATTCATCGTTTTGGAAATGGTAGATCAGCGACGCCAGTTCCTGAAATATTGCGTTGTATATGTGTTTATTATATACAAAAAAACATAACCAACCAACCAACCAACCAACCACCTCATCGTCGTCGTCGCCAGAGTTTTGTTTTGTTGCTTATACATTAAAGTTTTGTTTTTTATATATATATATATATATATATATATATATATATATATATAAGCCAAGAGTTACATATATATATATATATATATATATATATATATATAAGCCAAAAGTTTATATAAACTAATCCATCGCCCGGTTCACACTCCACCTACGTCTATTGAACAGGTGTAGAGGCTCGTCCATTGTTACCTGATTAGGACGTGGTTTCCGGCTTTCTCTTTTCCAATCTATTCACTCATACGTAACATCCTGCACACCAGTGGCCTTACCGCCATGCTCGGGGTGATATGATTAAAAAAAAATATGTATATGTATATATATATATATTTGTACATTCCTGCATATATTCCATTTACTTATCAGTAATTATGTAAATGTACATAAAATTATATATATATATATATATATATATATATATATATCCTTATAATTTTTTTTAGATATTCTACAATTTCGTTGGTAATACATATTTCGCAGCCCAAAACCTAGCTGCTCGTCAGACCCAAATGATACAACAGTTATACAACAATTATATATATATATATATATATATATATATATATATATATATATATGAAAAACTGCTATGAACGTGTAAGTTAAAACTGTATTGTTTTACGGTATTTATTTATTTCTATGTAAAAAAAAAATTAACTTACAACTTTTTAGTAGTTTTTCCTATACATATTAAAACAGTATACGTGGATCATCATTATGCTATATATATAGAAATACATATATCTGTCTGCGGATGACTATATATATATATATATATATATATATATATATATATATATATCATTGGGCATTGAATTGTCTTTCAAAAAAATGATGCAGATTGTCTTGTCACTTTTGAGTATTGAATTCAATGATTTTATATTTACAAACAGTCTAAATTATATATATATATATATATATATATATATATATATATATTATAATCCGCAGACAGATCTGTTTCACTGTATCAAAGCTCATCAGTACGGTTAGACTCCGATTGCTTTTAACCCAGGAATGAAACCCGACCGAATTGGCGTCAGTCGGTGATTCTACCTCTGGGCTTTGGGCGTTCGGTAGAAGAAGGCAGACTTTTTAGCGTATACATTATCATTATATGCGCCCAATAGCCAGAGTGCGCTAATGCATTACGGAATGAGCGATACGTACATGCCAGAGCAGCTATTGTTTTTCAAAGTCTACCATTCTTCCAGAGTGCTCAGAGTGTGAGAATATATATATATATATATATATATATATATATATATATATCGTCATTCGTGGTCGCGAGATCTAAGACGCTCCAGATCACTCGGGGTCTTTTCCTATAGGGATCGCAGGTTCGAATCCTGCCAAATGACATATTTTCGTAACAAAAATTCATCGTAAATAATCAGGCCGGTAGAAATAAATATATAATACTGTTTGATTATAAACAGAATATCTACTTAAATACGAGTATCGATCAAAAATAATGTTCAAACAAATCATTTCAAATTGTCGGCTGTTTATAACCAGTTTCGTTAATCTTCGTTAATTTCCGTAACATGATGATTATCGTAAATAATCAGGCCGGTAGAAATAAATATATAATACTGTTTGATTATAAACAGAATATCTACTTAAATACGAGTATCGATCAAAAATAATGTTCAAACAAATCATTTCAAGTTTTCAGTTGTTTATAACCATCTTCGTTAATTTCTGTAACATACATATATATATATATATATATATATATATATATATATATATATATATATATATTCAAAGGTCCATTTATACCTTGAGTACTTTATCTGTGTTACTTATTTTAGTCCTGAACAGAGGGAATGTCAATATACCCCCTTGTGCCACACTTTCTTCATGGGCTTTTTTGAACCAGAAAGAAGAGTTCCGATGCGGACGTGGCAAGTTCTATTCAATAGAATGTTCTTAATTAATTCTGGTAGATTATCTTTCAGTCCGACATCATGGATTTAGATTTCGGAAGATTCCGTATTTCCGGGTAGCTAACGGAAGCCTTTTCCAAATCTAAGAGTCCACCAGTCACGTGCCCATTTTATACAGATCTTTCCCTAATAAAACTTTCCAATGGAAACAGGTGGTCTATTATACTCTTGCTTCTGTTAAATCCACATTGTACGTCGTATTATTTTTTGGAGGTTTTCAAGTATCAGACTATACGATTACTGACCATTTTCTCCAAGCTTTTATGTAAAACGCCAGCTGAGAGAAAACGATCTATAATTTCCAGATTCTGTATTCTTTTTTCTTGGTCTTAGAATCGGTAGGACATTTGTTTATCGCCATTGTTCCGGGAACTTCACGTTTGTCCAGATATCATTGTTTATTTTTAATGAGAATTTTAATGACTCTTTTGTGAGTTGCTTTAACAATTCACAGTGGATATCTTCCGGTCATATGAATGAATTATGTAATTTTTTAATGGAGTTTTCTCGTTTTGCCTGACAAAATAATTTGTTGCAATATTCCAGGTTCTTTGATTTGAAATTGTAAGGTTTATACCTGATCATGCCATTATTTATTGGTTGATATCTTACGATTTCATGTCGAGATTTAATGTCTGCTTTTCTAATCAATTTGGGTGTTTGGTTTTGTAGAAGAATTTAGTTTGATGCCTTTTCTCTATTTTGTTTTTAATTTAAGACAGAGGTCGGCACCCTTTACCTATGTACCAAGTCATTCAGTGTGCCAACAGCATATGTATTTTCATAAAAGGCAAGGTCAATATTTGTCTATATTTCTGGGATGAGGTAGTATTTCCTTTATTTACATCATTCGGACTGTTGTCCTCATCTTTATTGCCATGTTTACGCCGTTTCGGCCGTTGTACGCTCCGGTCTTTTGTAATTGGAGTAGATAGACTAAATTGGAATAGATAGACTATACTTGGAGTAGATAGACTAAACTATCGCCCGGTTCACACTCCACCCACGTCTATTGAACAGGTGAAGAGGCTCATCCTTTGTTACCTGTTTAGGATGTGGTTTCCGGCATTCTCTTTTCAAATCTATTCATTCTTACGTAACATCCTGCACACCAGTGACCTTACCGCCATGATCGGGGTGATATGATTTTAAAAAATTATGTATATGTATATATATATATGTGTACATTCCTGCATATATTCCATTTACTTATCAGTAATTATGTAAATGTATCTAAAATTATATATATATATATATATATATATATATATATATATCCTTATAATTTTTTTAGATATTCTACAATTTCGTTGGTAATACATATTTCGCAGCCAAAAACCTAGCTGCCCGTCAGACCCAAATGATACAACAGCTATACAACAATTATATATATATATATATATATATATATATATATGAAAAACTGCTATGAACGTGTAAGTTAAAACTGTATTGTTTTACGGTATTTATTTATTTCTATGTAAAAAAAAAAAAATTAACTTACAACTTTTTAGTAGTTTTTCCTATACATATTAAAACAGTATACGTGGATCATCATTATGCTATATACATAGAAATACATATATCTGTCTGCGGACGACTATATATATATATATATATATATATATATATATATATATCATTGGGCATTGAATTGTCTTTCAAGAAAATGATGCAGATTGTCACTTTTGAGTAGTGAATTCAATGATTTTATATTTACAAACAGTCTAAATTATATATATATATATATATATATTTTATTATCCGCAGACAGATCTGTTTCGCTGCATCAAAGCTCATCAGTACGGTTAGACTCCGATTGCTTTTAACCCAGGAATGAAACCCGACCGAATTGGCGTCAGTCGGTGATTCTACCTCTGGGCTTTGGGCGTTCGATGGAAGAAGGCAGGCTTTTTAGCGTATACATTATCATTATACACGCCCAATAGCCAGAGTGCGCTAATGCATTACGGAATGAGCGATGCGTACATGCCAGAGCAGCTATTGTTTTTCAAAGTCTACCATTCTTCCAGAGTGCTCAGAGTGTGAGAATATATATATATATATATATATATACCTGCTTGCCAAAATACCTTTTATCAATAAATCTAATGACAAAAAACAAACAACAATCTTGTGAGCAAACATTATAACTCAACACTATATATATATATAGTCATTCAGTGTGCCAACAGCATATGCATTTTCATAAAAGGCAAGGTCAGTATTTGTCTATATTTCTGGGATGAGATAGTATTTCCATTATTTACATCATTCGGACTGTTGTCCTCATCTTTATTGCCATGTTTACGCCGTTTCGGCCGTTGTACGCTCCGGTCTTTTGTAATTGGAGTAGATAGACTAAATTGGAATAGATAGACTATAATTGGAGTAGATAGACTAAACTATCGCCCGGTTCACACTCCACCCACATCTATTGAACAGGTGAAGAGGCTCATCCTTTGTTCCCTGTTTAGGATGTGGTTTCCGGCATTCTCTTTTCAAATCTTTTCATTTTTACGTAGCCCCCTGCACATCAGTGCCGTTACCTTGCTCGGGGTGATATGATTAAAAAAAAATTGTCTATACTTCTGAGATGAGGAAGTATTTACATTATTTACAGTGTTCGGACTGTTGTGCTCTTCTTTATTGCCATGTTTACGACATGTTGTACGCTCCGGCCTTCTGTATTTGTCTATACTTCTAAGATGAGGTAGTATTTACATTATTTACATTGTTTGGACTGTTGTCCTCATCCTTATTGCCATGTTTATAACGTTTCATCCGTTGTACGCTTCAGTCTTCTGTATTTGTCTATACTTCTGAAACGAGGTAGTATTTACATAATTTACATTGTTCGGTCTGTCGTCCTCATCTTTATTGCCATGTTTTCGATGTTATGGCCGTTGTACGCTCCGGCCTTCTGTATTTGTCTATACTTCTGTGATGAGGTAGAATTTACATTGTTCGAACTGTTGTCCTCATCTTTATTGCCATGTTTACGACGTTTCGGCCGTAGTACACTCCGGCGTTCTTCAGGTGCTAGGAATTTCGAATCGAACCATTTATTTCGAACACTGGGTTATATCATTCTCATTTTCAGCGTGATGCCACTTCTGGTAGGCATGAGTTATGTCCCTTTAACTTAATTCTTAATATATTTGTTAACCACTACCTTAGCCTGGTATGGAAATCGTTACACTTTAGATTAAGTAACCGGAACTAACTAACGCCTAAATCCACTGGCTACATGACTACCGGAAGTGTCACTGCATTTGGAATGTGCCATATTGGAAGAAAGATATCAGATAACAGTCCAGTACTTTTTTCTTTGTCTCCAACGAAATCATCCTGTCTCTCCATACTCTGCTTAACCTTTGAAATGCGTCTTTGGTGATGCCAATCTGCCTTTTGAACCCAGTGTCGCACATTCTATCCTCTGTAAGAATTCCCCCCTAAAGCGGTAAAGGGATTTGGACATTTTCACCGCAGCTGTACGAGTTCATTTTTATTATTTATACTTATTTATTTATATTTATTTATTTATTTATTATTTATACTTATTCATTATATAATCAGCCATTTTGTTAAATTAAACAAGTGTTCGCTTTATTTCCTTTAAACAGAAAGTGTTGATATTTTGAACAAATTCTAAGTCCCACACTTTTCCTTATCTACATTAACGATCTCCCCGATGAAGTAAGATCCCAAGTAAGCATATACGCAGAAGACACCACAATTTACTCTCGCCTTGATCAAAACTCTACCGAAGCCGACAAAGCAAACTTCACTGCCGAGCTCGAAAAAGACCTCAAATCCGTGGTGGACTGGGGTAAGAAATGGTTCGTGAATTTTGATGATTCCAAAACGAAGTTGCTATCTATTAACCACCACAGACAATCGATCCTACCCCCAATTACCATGGATCAGTAGTCTACCTGAAAGTAAAACAACAGCGCTTCCTCGGGTTAACTCTCACATCAGACCTCAAGTGGAATGCCTACATAGAATCCATAGCTAAATCTGCTGCTAAGAAGGTCGGTTCTCTGTGCAGGGCCAGGAAGGTTTTCCCGTCTGAAACAATCCTGCACATATCTAAATCCTCTATCCGCCCGTGCATTTAATACTGCTGCCATATCTGGTGGGTGCTCCTCTATCTACCTAGGTGTCGTTGACAAAATCCAACGGGGAATCTATAATGTGATCGATCACGACTTGGCAGCTCGGATACAGTCACTTTCTCACTGGCGCAATGTGACTTCCCTGTGTCTCGTCTACAAATACATTCATGGCTTCTGCTCCGATGAACTTAGCTCACTGGTGCTCCTTATATAAGAATTTACTGGAGCCACAAGATTAGCAACTGGGTCCCACCCTTTTACTGTGAAACCAATAAATATAAACGCAAATTCTACTCCAGTAGCTTCTTCTCTCGCACATCCCGCCTGTGAAATTCCCTTCCGTTTACTTGCTTTCCCTACAGCTACAATCTTCAAGAATTTAAATGTAGTCAGTAGTCATCTACTCACTTACTTCCTCTCTCTATCGCTCATGTTTCTTTCTTCGTTTATTCCACTCTCATCAGTATTCTCATCCTTCTCCTACCCTCCCCGATACCCTCCTGTAACCTGTCACTCTTTCTCATAATTTCCTCATATGCAACCCCCTCCTGCTCAACAGTGGCAGTAAAATGCCTTGCTTGAGAAGACAGGATTATAAAAATATCCTCCGATTCTTTCTTTCTTTCTTTCTTTCTTTATCCCCTCTCTCATGCTCCTTTCTCCGTCCACTCCACTCTCATCAGTATTCTCATCCTTCTATTACCCATTTCCTGATACCCCCTATAACCTGTCACTCTTTCTCAAAACTTTCCTCCTATGCAACCCCCTGCAAAACAGTGGCAGTAAAATGCCTTGCTTGGGGCAATATGATTATAAAAAAATAATTTCTGTACTATTATAATGTTGATATAAAGTGGGGGAACAATTCTACATTACAATCAAATATATGAACTGATTCCTCACTTTGTGGCCACGTTCATTCTTCTCTTACCCACCTCCTGACACCCCCTATAGCCTGTCACTCTTTCTCATTGCCTCCTATATAACTTCCTGCTCAACAGTGGCAGTAAAATGCCTTGCTTTGTGAGATATGATTATAAAAAAAAATAAAAAAAAAAAATAAATTAATAAATGAATTATATGAACGTTGCATAAAGGCCTGTTTATAATCATTTAAACACTATAATATAAGTAAACTGTATTGACTTATATGTTTTTTGGTTATTTTTCATTTCATGCCATTCTAATATTGTGTTTAAATATTTAAAAGATATGTTTTGTTTTAATTTTAAGATGCATTACAAAGAGAAATATATAAGAACTGCGTTTTTCAATAAATGATATGTGAGTGCGATAAATTTTATCTGTGGAAGAAAAACAAACCAAAACGGAATCAAGGAGCTGGGTTTAGTTTCAAAAATTCTTAAGGAATGGCATGAATCTACAAGCTATGAGGAAAAAAATAGGGCAGACTGGGCTTTGTAGACTTGATTGGCAACTATCTAAGAGAAAGTCAGACTTGAATTAACCATTGTAAAAAAAAAATAAGCTGTTATATTCAGCCAGTTATGTTCCATACGATACACGCTTTGGCGATCATGTCTCTTTCGACTGGGCAGAAGATTATCCTGCAGTAAGTTACCATTACTTTCTGCGGTAGACTGGCTACCAGCCAAGGCTATGGAACTTAATATGTCCTGTTATTTGTCTAATAGCTAGAGGAGGAATGGCTATATTATATTATTAAGTAGTAATTATTGGGTGATCAGTTTATTCCTTCATAACAATAGAAAACCGGTCCCCCATTTTATGCCCAGTAGAAGCCTTAATTCTGTTTCCATCTATTATATTCAGTTAATGGCCATAGATGATACATTTTTTTTTAATCATCTCACCCCAAGCAAGGCATTCCACTGCCACTATTGCGCATGGGGCTACATAGGGGAAGGTAAAGAGAAGGAGTGGTTAGACATAGGGAATGTCAGGAGGAAGGTGACAGATGAGTAAGGATAGCGAGGATGAGGGTTGGGCAGATGGGAAGAGTGCTTGATAGAATGGGAGCAGGTTAGTGTGTTAGGAGGTGTCTATTGACCTTACATTTAAACTCCTGGAGATTGTAGCCGTCGGGGAAGCAATCGTTTGGAAGAGAATTCCACAGTCGGGAAGTGCGAGGAAAGAAACTGTTGGAGTAGAAGTTACGGCTGCATTTTATCGGTTTCACTGTAAAAGGGTGGGATCTAGTTGCTAATCTAGTATCTCGTTCAAATTCGTATTTAGGGGGCACTAGAGATCTAAGTTCATCGGAGAAGAAGCCGTGAAAGTATTTATAGAAGAGACACAGGGAAGCCACGTCGCGCCGGTGGGAGAGAGACTGCAGGCGGTCTGCCAAGTCGGTATCTATCACATTACAGACCCTCCTCTGAACCTTATCGAGAAGCCCGAGGAGAACAGCAGGGGCACCCGACCAGATATGGCAGCAGTATTCAATGCATGGGCGGATGGTAGATTTATAAATGTGCAGGATAGATTCAGACGGAAAAAACTTCCGGGCCCTACACAGAGAACCGACTTTCATAGCAGCGGATTTAGCAATGGATTCGATATAGTCATTCCATTTGAGGTCTGCTGAAAGTGTGAGACCAAGGAGGCGCAGTGTTTTACTCTCTGGGAGGCAAGCCTGGTCCATGATAATGGGAGGTAGGTGAGATTGTCGATGATGGTTAATTGAGAGTAGCTTCGTTTTAGAAGCATTAAAATTTACTAACCATTTCTTACCCCAGTCCAATATGGATTGGAGGTCTTTTTCAATCTCGGCTGCTAGGTTAGCTTTGACACCTACACCAGATTTTTGTAGGAGGCGAGAGTAAACTGTGGTGTCATCGGCGTACAAACCTATTTGGGTTCTTATGGAATCAGGGAGATCATTAATGTATATCAGGAAGAGTGTAGGACCTAAGATGGAACCTTGGGGGACACCTGCGTTTGTATGGTAATTCTGAGAGTCATGTCCGTTTAATACCACCTTCATTGTGCGGTTAGAGAGGAATGACTGGATTAGTTCAAACAAATGTCCAGTTATACCATAGCTCCGCAGTTTACATAGAAGGCCAGCATGCCAAACTCTGTCGAACGCTTTAGATATATCCAATGCAACGGTTCAGGCTTCGACATTCCTGTCGAGTGCCTGGTATATGTACTCGGTGATGGTCGTTAGCATATCAGCAGTAGACCTGGTGAAGCGGAAACCATATTGCTTGTCCGAGAGAAGCCTATGTCCTGTGAGATTCTGAACCACCTCGGCGTTGATAATGGCTTCGAACACTTTGCCAAAGATCGGAAGAAGGCTGATAGGGCGGTAATTTGCAGGGTCAGAGGGTTCTCCAGTGTTTTTAAATATAGGAACTACAGAGGAAGATTTCCAACAGGCAGGAAAGCAGGAAGCAGATAGGCAGAGGTTGTAGAGCTTAGAAAGGACAGAAGAGATTTCAGGGGCACATTTCTTTAAAACTATGGTTGGGATTCCGTCACCACTACTCGCTTTGTGAGGGTCAAATTTTAAGATTATCTTAGAGACAAGCGAAGGTGTAATGTGGACATCATTCAATTGTGCCTCGGTTCTAGGTGAGAAGTCGGGTGTCAAAACTCCAGACGAGTTCATTGTTTAATACCACCTTCATTGTGCGGTTAGAGAGGAATGACTGGATCGAATTGTTCGAGAATCTGCGGGCAAAGCATTCAGCCTTATCCTCAAATTTGTTGATTAGCGGGGTATTGTGGACTTAATCTTGTTAAGTACTCTTTTACAGAGTCGCCAGTAGTCTTTAGAGCCGAATTTAGAGCATGCTATGCGTTGCTTCATTCTGGCAGCAAACAACGTCTTAGCTTCGTTAAGTATCCTTTTACACTTATTACGAGCTGAAGTGAAAAGGCGCCTGTTTTGGTCCGAGGCGTAGTTACGATAGAGTCGGAAGAAATGATTCCGGTGGGTAATGGTGGGCAAGCGGGTGAGAACCATGGAGACGAATGAGATTTAAGCTGGAATTTCCTAGCAGGGATGAAGGCATAGATGCCAGCCTTAACCCAGGAGGAGACCTCGGATGCACATTCTTCGATGGGAAGACTAAAGACGTTGTTCCAAGGGATGTCACAGAGGAAGTCTCGGATCGAATCCCAGTCTGCTCTTTGATAGCAGTAGGATATTCTACTTGTCTGGGTTTCATGGGTCGGGCGGGAGTGGAGTGAAATATTGACTGACACTACAGTGTGGTCAGAGTTGCGTTGGGCAATCATGTCTCGAAAGAGACATGACTGACTGGGCAGAAGATTATCCCGCATTAGGTTGCCATTACTTTCTGGGATAGACTGGCTTCCAGCCAAGGCTATAGAACCCAGTCTGTCCTGTTATTTAATCCATAACTTGAGGGAAGAGACGGATTGATACCTTTTCCAAGAGTATTTTTGCGGAAGTGAATGCAAGCTATTCAACTGGAATTCGAACTCGGCTTTCCGACTTTTCGTTCCGAGACGATATCCACTGCACCACGATGCAGTTATATTAACTTGCTATATAACTGTTACCCACAGGCATATAAACATACAAAAATACAAAATCGCCCCCAAACACACCACGCAAAAATGGACTACGTACAAAAAACACGCAAATATAGGTTAGCATTTCGAAAGGGTTCGGTATGCAGAGATACGGTAATTTTTTTTTTTTTGTAATTGTATCACACCGAGCATGGCACTAACGCCACTGATGAGCAGGGGGCTACATAAGAGTAAAGAGATTAGGGAGCTACAGAAGTGTAAAAGGATTAGGGGCTACATAAGAGTAAAAAGAAATAGATAAGAGTAAAGAGAAAGACGAACCAGTTACAGGAGAGGGTCAGAGAAATGAGCAAGAGAGGATGGGAATACAGGTGTGATGGCAGTTGTAAAGGTAGAGAAAGGAAAAGATATACAGGGTGATGTGTAAGAGAATGACAGAAGAGGCCATAAGAGAAAGATTAGATAGGAGGAGAGTAAAGAGAAGAAGACGAGAAACAGTTACAGGAGGGGTCAGAAAGGAGCAAGAGAAGGATGGGAATGCAGGTGTGATAGCAGTTGCAAAGGTAGAGTGAAAGGAAAGATATACAGGTTGATGTAGAAAGACTGATGCGAAGTGGGCTACATAAGAGAGAAAGATTAGATAGGAGGAAGTAAAGAGAAAGACGAACCAGTTACAGGAGGGTCAGAGAAATGAGCAAGAGAAGGATAGAATACAGGTGTGATGACAGTTGCAAAGGTAGAGAGAAAGGAAAAGATATACAGGGTGATGTAGAAAGGCTGATGCAGAGGGCTACATAAGAGAAAAAAGATTAGATAGGAGGAGAGTAAAGAGAAAGACGAACCAGTTACAGGAGGGGTCAGAGAAGAGCAAAAGAAGGATGGGAATACAGGTGTGATGACAGTTGCAAAGGTAAGAGAGAAAGGAAAAGATATAGGGTGATGTAGAAAGACTGATGCAAGGGCTACATGAGAAAAGGTGGAGAAGTAGGAGGAGGAAGTAAAGAGAAAGACGAACCAGTTACAGGAGGGGTCAGAGAAAGGAGCAAAGAGAAGGATGGGAATACAGGTGTGATGACAGTTGCAAAGGTAGAGAGAAAAGGAAAAGATATACAGGGTGATGTAGAAAGACTGATGCGAAGGGAGCCTACATAAGAGAAAAGATTAGATAGGAGGAGAGTAAGAGAAAGACAGACCAGTTACAGAGAGAGTCAGAGAACAGAAGAAGGATGGGAATACAGGTGTGATGACAGTTGCAAAGGAGTAGAGAGAAAGGAAAAGATATTCAGGGTGATGTGAAAAGACTGATGCGAAGTGGGCTACATAAGAGAAAAGGATTAGATAGGAGGAGAGTAAAAGAGACAGACAGACAGTTACAGGAGGGTCAGAGAAATGAGCAGAAGGGATGGGATTACAGGTGTGATGACAGTTGCAAAGGTAGAGAGAAAGGAAAGAAAGTATACAGATGTAGAAAGACTGATGCAAAGAAGGGGCCATAAGAGAGAGAAAGATTAGATAGGAGGAGAGTAAAGAGAAAGACGAACCAGTTACAGGAGAGTCCAGAGAAAGGAGCAAGAGAAGGATGGGAATACAGGTGTGATGACAGTTGCAAAGGTAGAGAGAAAGGAAAAGATATACAGGGTGATGTAGAAGACTGATGCGAAGGGGCTACATAAGAGAAAAAAGATTAGATAGGAGGAAGTAAAGAGAAAGACGACCAGTTACGGGAAGGTCAGAGAAAGGAGCAAGAAGGATGGGAATACAGGGTGTGATGACAGTTGCAAGGTAGAGAAAGGAAAAGATATTCGGGGTGATGTAGAAAGACTGATGCGAAGTGGGCTACATAAGAGAAAAGTTAGATAGGAGGAGAGTAAAGAAGACAGACGAACCAGTTACAGGAGGGGTCAGAGAAATGAGCAAGAGAAGGATGGGATTACAGATGTGATGACAGTTGCAAAGGTAGAGAGAAAGGAAAAGATATACAGGGTGATGTAGAAAGACTGATGCGAAGTGGGCTACATAAGAGAGAAAGATTAGATAGGAGGAGAGTAAAGAGACAGACGAACCAGTTACAGGTGGGGTCAGAGAAAGGAGCAAGAGAAGGATGGGAATACAGGTGTGATGACAGTTGCAAAGGTAGAGAGAAAGGCAAAGATATACAGGGTGATGTAGAAAGACTGATGCGAAGGGGGCTACATAAGAGAAAAAGATTAGATAGGAGGAGAGTAAAGAGAAAGACGAACCAGTTACAGGAGGGGTCAGAGAAAGGAGCAAGCGAAGGATGTGAATACAGGTGTGATGACAGTTGCAAAGGTAGAGAGAAAGGAAAAGATATACAGGGTGATGTAGAAAGACTGATGCGAAGGGGGCTACATAAGAGAGAAAGATTAGATAGGAGGAGAGTAAAGAGAAAGACGAACCAGTTACAGGAGGGGTCAGAGAAAGGAGCAAGAGAAGGATGGGAATACAGGTGTGATGACAGTTGCAAAGGTAGAGAGAAAGGAAAAGATATACAGGGTGATGTAGAAAGACTGATGCGAAGGGGGCTACATAAGAGAAAAAAGATTAGATAGGAGGAGAGTAAAGAGAAAGACGAACCAGTTACAGGAGGGGTCAGAGAAAGGAGCAAGAGAAGGATGGGAATACAGGTGTGATGACAGTTGCAAAGGTAGAGAGAAAGGAAAAGATATTCAGGGTGATGTAGAAAGACTGATGCGAAGTGGGCTACATAAGAGAAAAGGATTAGATAGGAGGAGAGTAAAGAGACAGACGAACCAGTTACAGGAGGGGTCAGAGAAATGAGCAAGAGAAGGATGGGATTACAGATGTGATGACAGTTGCAAAGGTAGAGAGAAAGGAAAAGATATACAGGGTGATGTAGAAAGACTGATGCGAAGTGGGCTACATAAGAGAGAAAGATTAGATAGGAGGAGAGTAAAGAGACAGACGAACCAGTTACAGGAGGGGTCAGAGAAAGGAGCAAGAGAAGGATGGGAATACAGGTGTGATGACAGTTGCAAAGGTAGAGAGAAAGGAAAAGATATACAGGGTGATGTAGAAAGACTGATGCGAAGTGGGCTACATAAGAGAGAAAGATTAGATAGGAGGAGAGTAAAGAGACAGACGAACCAGTTACAGGAGGGGTCAGAGAAAGGAGCAAGAGAAGGATGGGAATACAGGTGTGATGACAGTTGCAAAGGTAGAGAGAAAGGAAAAGATATTCAGGGTGATGTAGAAAGACTGATGCGAAGTGGGCTACATAAGAGAAAAGGATTAGATAGGAGGAGAGTAAAGAGACAGACGAACCAGTTACAGGAGGGGTCAGAGAAATGAGCAAGAGAAGGATGGGATTACAGATGTGATGATAGTTGCAAAGGTAGAGAGAAAGGAAAAGATATACAGGGTGATGTAGAAAGACTGATGCGAAGTGGGCTACATAAGAGAGAGAGATTAGATAGGAGGAGAGTAAAGAGAAAGACGAACCAGTTACAGGAGGCGTCAGAGAAAGGAGCAAGAGAAGGATGGGAATACAGGTGTGATGACAGTTGCAAAGGTAGAGAGAAAGGAAAAGATATACAGGGTGATGTAGAAAGACTGATGCGAAGTGGGCTACATAAGAGAGAAAGATTAGATAGGAGGAGAGTAAAGAGAAAGACGAACCAGTTACAGGAGGGGTCAGAGAAATGAGCAAGAGAAGGATGGGAATACAGGTGTGATGACAGTTGCAAAGATAGAGAGAAAGGAAAAGATATACTGGGTGATGTAGAAAGACTGATGCGAAGGGGGCTACATAAGAGAGAAAGATTAGATAGGAGGAGAGTAAAGAGAAAAAACGAACCAGTTACAGGAGGGGTCAGAGAAAGGAGCAAGACAAGGATGTGAATACAGGTGTGATGACATTTACAGAGGTGGAGAGAAAGGAAAAGATTTACAGGGTGGTTAAGAAAGAACTGGAGTCAAGTGGCCAAGAGATGGGTATTGACATTGCATTTAAATTCCTGGAGGTTGTAGCCGCCAGGAAAGAACGAATACGGAAGTTTTCACTCTTTCCTTTTTTTTCAGGTCTGGACGGAAATGTAATTTTTTTTTTAATCATATCACCCCGAGCAAGACGGTAACGCCACTGATGTGCCAGGGGCTACGTAAGAGTGAAAAGATTAGAAGAGAGAAAGCCAGAAACCACGTCGTAAACAGGGAACAAGGGATGAGCCGCTACACCTGTTCAATAGTCGTGGGTGGAGTGTGAACCGGGCGATAGTTTAATCTATCTACTCTAATTGAAAAAGAAAGCCGGAAACCACATCCTAAACAAGGAACAAGGGATGAGCCTCTACACCTGTTCAATAGTCGTGGGTAGAGTCTACTCCAATTGAAAAAAAAAGTGAAGATTTGAAAAGAAAACCGGAAATCACATCCTAAACAGGGAACAAGGGATGAGCCCCTACACCTGTTCAATAGACGTGGGTGGAGTGTTTTAGGTTTATATTGGAGTAGATAGATCTAATTGGAGTAGATAGATCTATCTATCGCCCGATTCACACTCCACCCACGTCTATTGAACAGATTAAGAGGCTCATCCTTTGTTCCCTGTTTAGGATGTGTTTTCCGGCTTTCTCTTTTCCAATCTTTTCACTATTACGTAGCCTCTGCACATCAGTGGCGTTACCGCCTTGCTAGGGGTGATACGATTAAAAAAAATATGAGAATGGAAACAAGAAAGAAACTTATACTAAACAAAAGGAAGAGACAGTTGAAGTTTCTGGGACCCGTAATAAGGAAAAAGATTTTGGAGAATCTGATACACACAGGGCCGATAGAGTAAAAATGTACAGGGGAAAACGATACCTGATAGTCTTGAGTAAATGGATGGCAGAGCAGTGTTTGGTAGGAATAAAAAGATAAAACTTATTAAGTGCTACGATAGACAGGAAGATGTGGAGTACTATGATCGCCTACGTCCTGACGAGACACGGCAGATAAAAGAAGACAAAAAACTGCTGACGGAATAAAGGTTATATATACACTCCCTCCAGTGCAACTCTATGTCGAATCTTGCATCATTGTTCAATGTTAGAGGCTCTGGTTTGTTAATACATTTGTCCCCCTCAGAAGTATTGTCGCTAAAGATAGTTCTTTGGATTAAGAAATCAGTATTAGAATCGAAAATGTCAGCCAAGCTTACGTTAAATTTGAAAAACGTTTCTCGTCACTCGACCCTTAGACCAGTGTCTACTTGTTGTATATTCTGTTTATCTGTCTGTACTCTTCGCAGGCAAAGACTCGATTTCGCCAGCTTGTGAATCGAAAATGTCAGCCAAGCTTTCGTTAAATTTGAAAAACGTTTCTCGTCACTCGACCCTTAGACCAGTGTCTACTTGTTGTATATTCTGTTTACTCGTTCGTACTCTTCGCAGGCAAAGACTCGATTTCGCCAGCTTAGAATCGAAAATGTCAGCCAAGCTTTTGTTAAATTTGAAAAAACGGTTCTCGTCACTCGACCCTTAGACCAGTGTCTACTTGTTGTATATTCTGTTTACTCGTCTGTACTCTTCGCAGGCAAAGACTCGATTTCGCCAGCTTAGAATCGAAAATGTCAGCCAAGCTTTCGTTAAATTTGAAAACGTTTTCGTCACTCGACCCTTAGACCAGTGTCTACTTGTTGTATATTCTGTTTACTCGTCTGTACTCTTCGCAGGCAAAGACTCGATTTCGCCAGCTTTAGAATCGAAAATGTCAGCCAAGCTTTCGTTAAATTTGAAAACGTTTCTCGTCACTCGACCCTTAGACCAGTGTCTACTTTGTTGTATATTCTGTTGATTTGTCTGTACCTTCGCAGGCAAAGACTCGATTTCGCCAGCTTAGAATCGAAAATGTCAGCCAAGCTTTCGTTAAATTTGAAAACGGTTCTCGTCACTCGACCCTTAGACCAGTGTCTACTTGTTGTATATTCTGTTTACTCGTCTGTACTCTTCGCAGGCAAAGACTCGATTTCGCCAGCTTAGAATCGAAAATGTCAGCCAAGCTTTCGTTAAATTTGAAAAACGTTTCTCGTCACTCTCGACCCTTAGACCAGTGTCTACTTGTTGTATATTCTGTTTACTCGTCTGTACTCTTCGCAGGCAAAGACTCGATTTCGCCAGCTAGAATCGAAAATGTCAGCCAAGCTTTCGTTAAATTTGAAAAATTGTTCTCGTCACTCGACCCTTAGAATTGTAGTGTCTACTGTTGTATATTCTGTTTACTCGTCTGTACTCTTCGCGGGCAAAGACGCGATTTCGCCAGCTTAGAATCGAAAATGTCAGCCAAGCTTTCGTTAAATTTGAAAAACGGTTCTCGTCACTCGACCCTTAGACCAGTGTCTACTTGTTGTATATTCTGTTTATTACTCGTCCGTACTCTTCGCAGGCAAAGACTCGATTTCGCCAGCTTAGAATCGAAAATGTCAGCCAAGCTTTCGTTAAATTTGAAAAAACGGTTCTCGTCACTCGACCCTTAGACCAGTGTCTACTTGTTGTATATTCTGTTTACTCGTCTGTACCTTCGCAGGCAAAGACTCGATTTCTGCCAGCTTAGAATCGAAAATGTCAGCCAAGCTTTCGTTAAATTTGAAAAACGTTTCTCGTCACTCGACCCTTAGACCAGTGTCTACTTGTTGTATATTCTGTTTACTCGTCTGTACTCTTCGCAGGCAAAGACTCGATTTCGCCAGCTTAGAATCGAAAATGTCAGCCAAGCTTTCGTTAACAAATTTGAAAAACGGTTTCGTCACTCGACCCTCAGGACCAGTGTCTATTTGTTGTATATTCTGTTTATCTGGTTCGTACTCTTCGCGGGCAAAGACGCGATTTCGCCAGCTTAGAATCGAAAATGTCAGCCAAGCTTTCGTTAAATTTGAAAACGGTTCTCGTCACTCGACCTCAGACCAGTGTCTACTTGTTGTATATTCTGTTTACTCGTCTGTACTCTTCGCGGGCAAAGACGCGATTTCGCCAGCTTAGAATCGAAAATGTCAGCCAAGCTTTTCGTTAAATTGAAAAATTTGCTCTCGTCACTCGACCCTTAGACCAGTGTCTACTTGTTGTATATTCTGTTTACTCGTCTGTACTCTTCGCAGGCAAAGATTCTCGATTTCGCCAGCTTAGAATCGAAAATGTCAGCCAAGCTTTCGTTAAATTTGAAAAACGGTTCTCGTCACTCGACCCTTAGACCAGTGTCTACTTGTTGTATATTCTGTTTACTCGTCTGTACTCTTCGCGGGCAAAGACGCGATTTCGCCAGCTTAGAATCGAAAATGTCAGCCAAGCTACGTTAATTTGAAAAACGGTTCTCGTCACTCGACCCTTAGACCAGTGTCTACTTGTTGTATATTCTGTTTACTCGTCTGTACTCTTCGCGGGCAAAGACTCGATTTCGCCAGCTTAGAATCGAAAATGTCAGCCAAGCTTTCGTTAAATTTAAAAAACGGTTCTCGTCACTCGACCCTTAGACCAGTGTCTACTTGTTGTATATTCTGTTTACTCGTCTGTACTCTTCGCGGGCAAAGACTCGATTTCGCCAGCTTAGAATCGAAAATGTCAGCCAAGCTTCCGTTAAATTTGAAAAACGGTTCTCGTCACTCGACCCTTAGACCAGTGTCTACTTGTTGTATATTCTGTTTACTCGTCTGTACTCTTCGCGGGCAAAGACTCGATTTCGCCAGCTTAGAATCGAAAATGTCAGCCAAGCTTCCGTTAAATTTGAAAAACGGTTCTCGTCACTCGACCCTTAGACCAGTGTCTACTTGTTGTATATTCTGTTTACTCGTCTGTACTCTTCGCGGGCAAAGACTCGATTTCGCCAGCTTAGA
This sequence comes from Ascarosepion bandense, assembly GCA_037127315.1. Taxonomy (NCBI): domain Eukaryota; kingdom Metazoa; phylum Mollusca; class Cephalopoda; order Sepiida; family Sepiidae; genus Ascarosepion; species Ascarosepion bandense. The sequence continues at coordinate 837,865 of JBBBDQ010001878.1, forward strand.
ATCGAAAATGTCAGCCAAGCTTCCGTTAAATTTGAAAAACGGTTCTCGTCACTCGTCCCTTAGACCAGTGTCTACTTGTTGTATATTCTGTTTACTCGTCTGTACTCTTCGCGGGAAAAGACTCGATTTCGCCAGCTTAGAATCGAAAATGTCAGCCAAGCTTTCGTTAAATTTAAAAAACGGTTCTCGTCACTCGACCCTTAGACCAGTGTCTACTTGTTGTATATTCTGTTTACTCGTCTGTACTCTTCGCGGGCAAAGACGCGATTTCGCCAGCTTAGAATCGAAAATGTCAGCCAAGCTTCCGTTAAATTTGAAAAACGGTTCTCGTCACTCGACCCTTAGACCAGTGTCTACTTGTTGCATATTCTTTTTACTCGTCTGTACTCTTCGCGGGCAAAGACTCGATTTCGCCAGCTTAGAATCGAAAATGTCAGCCAAGCTTCCGTTAAATTTGAAAAACGGTTCTCGTCACTCGACCCTTAGACCAGTGTCTACTTGTTGCATATTCTGTTTACTCGTCTGTACTCTTCGCAGGCAAAGACGCGATTTCGCCCGCTTAGAATCGAAAATGTCAGCCAAGCTTTCGTTAAATTTGACAAACGGTTCTCGTCACTTGACCCTTAGACCAGTGTCTACTTGTTGTATATTCTGTTTACTCGTCTGTACTCTTCGCGGGCAAAGACGCGATTTCGCCAGCATGTCAAAACTTTGAAAAGATTTCATCAAAAACCCTATTGGCATATCTTAAAAATCGAATGATATCATTTTACAAGAGACGCAGAAAAATGCGCACAGACATTTACCTTAAGCAAGAGACTACTGGCGGTGAATGAGGCAAATTCTTCAGAAGATACACGAAACACAAGCCTAAACAGGAAACAGGTGAAACCTTCTACACCGGGTCAAAAGACCAGTGAGTAGTGTCAACCGGATGACAAGCGATCCTAATCAGATATTCAGTATATTCCTTTGAGTTTTTCCTAAAGATGCTGTAAATAATCGTCGAAATATATTATCTCGCCTTCTTTTTTCTTTTTGTCTATGAGATATTAATTGATTTTTTTATGATTTTTCGGCATCGTTTATTTTTTATTTAAAACTGCATGACGGACGTCACTACACTTTTTACTTCTTTTTTTTGACGAAGCATATTTTACAAGCATCAAATATTTTTATATTCATCATTATATTCATATAAGTACATGGACACACACTCGATGTTGTTGCTTTTTAACGATGCTGTGTTTGGCTGGTCGTATAATCCGCCATTTTTTTTTTATTTCTGTTATTTTTTATTCTATCTTTCATTTCATTCTCTCTCCCCTCTGTTGTTTTTTTTTTTTTTTATTTGACTTCATTAATTTAGTAATCATTTCCTACTTTTTACCCCACTTTTGCCATCCTTTTTATTCGATTATTCTTTTAGGTTTGAATATCGTATCTACACTTTTTCTTCAAAGGCCAATTTATTTATGGTTTTCTACATCATTATCACAGCAAACAAGAAACCCAATCGAAAAAAGACACAAAATATATATATTTTTCCTCCCAGAAAATCGAAAGAAGATTCGACATGACAACTTTGTGCTGTTCTTTCTTTTAACAGAAACAAGATTTCTTATATCTGATAGCAGAAAATGATCGCATAGACTCCTGATAGCCAATCACTCACCAGATCTGATCTTACGACCCGCATGTTATTTACGCGTGATATAACGATCTGATCTTACAGTCATATCAAGGTGGAATTACGAACATAAGTAACTAAGAGACGAGCATCGGGTGACCTTGCTGTAAGAAATAGAAGATGAATAAAAATGGAAATTAGACTCGAACGGAAGACAAGAAACTCAAAGTGGATTCTTTTTAATGCGCATGGCAAAAATAATTACCCAGGATGTTCTATGGAAGACGAGAAGTAAAAAAAAAAAAATCAACACACGAAAGGGTGATTTTCCATCTCGCAACAAAACCTCTACACACGTATACGCGAAAAGTCTTCCGAATACACACAAACACACACACACGCACACATATTATATATATATGCATATATATGTACATATATATATATATACACATATATATATATATGTGTATATATGTGTGTGTATATATATATATGTATATATATGCATATATATATATATGTATGTATATATATATATATATATATATATATATATACACACACACACACACGCATATATATATATATATATATATATATATATATATACACACCTGCGGGGAACACCGAGGAAGAGAAAGATAGATAAGGTGACACAGATGCAAATAGAAAAGAAAAAAAAAAACGAGAGATTCACAAAGTGCAAACTACTTTTATATATATAAACTTATTTATAATGGAACTTTTTTTAGTGCAGAAAATCGATAATATATATATATATATATATATATATATATATATATAGCATAGTGATGATCCACGTCTACTGTCTTAATATGTATCGGAAAGAATATTAAAACGTTTTGATTTTGAAAATGTGTTTTTTGACAGTATTTGTTTAAACGCGTCACGTGATGTAAACAAACTCTTCACTGACGCTCTCGCGAAATCTCGCGAAATACGTTACTAATACAAATTTTAAAATCATTTGTTTCTGAAGAAGGACCGAGGGCGGTCTGAAATATAAAATATAATAGTAGAAATAAACAAATACTTTCAAAAAAACAAATTTTGAAACTCAAAACGTTTTAATATTCTTTCCGATATATATATATATATATATATATATATAAAAGACAAGATGTTTGTGTGTGTGTCGGTTTATCTGCCTGTATGTATTTTTTTTCAGACCTTTTATTTTAGTTTTTGCATCGGGTTTGGCTCTAAATAGGTATTTGTAGTTCTTAGTCTCAGCCATATCATTTACTCAGAGGACTTATTTAGCCTTCAAAATTCAGTTTACGACGAAAAATCTATTTGATGTCGATACAAGGAAATCAAAATTTGACTTACATCCATTCATTTTTCTTTCAGTCTATGGTTTCGCTTTAACTGGAAACAATTATTGCTTTTTAGTCTTGCGTGCCAACGTCCAAAGAGTCTGAGCTCCAACACCATGGATTAGTTTTAAAGCTTTCATTACACCCGAGCAACGCCGGGTTATACTGCTAGTAAATATATATATATATATAGCCTTTGAGATTTGAAAAAGAGTCGAGATCGAGGGAAAATTTTGGCTCCACCCTTGAAGCGTTAATTAAATGAATGTTTACACTGACCTGGACGATAAAAGCCAAGAGTTCAATAATGTCATTCTCAGTCAAGTGCCATACGGGAAAGAAATGTATTATATTATTATGTAGTAATTAGTGGGGGATCGGTTCCCTATTGTTATGAAGTAATAAACTGATCCCCCACTTTATGTCCAGTAGAAGCCTAAATCTTTCTACCAACTATTATATTCAGTCAGTCAGTTAAGTGCTATACGTGATACACGCTTGGGCGATCATATCTCGAAGGAGACATGACTGACTGGGCAGAAGTTTATCCCGCAGTAGGTTGCCATTGCTTTCTGCGGTAGACTGGTTGCCGACCAAGGCTATAGAACCCAGTCTGTCCTGCTATTTAACCCATAACTGGAAGGAAGAGACGGATTAATACCTTTCCCAAGGGAATTTGTGCGTAAGTGAATACAATGGATTCAAATGGAAATCGAACTCGGCTCCCCGGTTTCTCGTCCCGAGCCGATATCCACTGTACCACAAAGGTCCTTCTAAGTAACTTGTAAATCTTTAGTTATATACTCTTATGTTGTAAAAGAATCAGATTTCCTTTTATTGTGTTTGAAGGGACACGTTTCATTGTGAGATTTTTAATCGACCGCGGGCGAGTAAAGCAATGAACTTTAAGTGCCCAATTAAGATTTAATCGACTGAGTCGATCGGGTGCGTGTAATCTCAAAGGCTGTATATATATAATAAAAAGTGTCAGAGACCAGTGAACGTTCTGTTTAGTGTATATTTATTATTGTTTTTATTATACATGTTATAATACCTTAAGTATCCATAATGGTATTTGTGACGCTACACGTGTTTCGAGTCTAAAGCTGACTCTCTTCAAGCGAATAAATTGTGTCTTTACGTATCGAGTTCCTTTTGTTTCTGAGGGCCAAGGTGTTGTTTGTATATAAGTAAGTAAAATAAGTAAATCAGTAAATCAAATAGATAAAATAAATTAAACCAATAAAATAAAATAAAATAAATCAAATGTTGGCCGGTTGAAATGTTTCTGATTTTTCACATCAGCAAATGTATAAATAAAATAAACAGATAAATACGTAAATGAATCAAATTTTTATCCGAACTTGAAATGATTTTGGTTTGGGGTTCCCTCATTAGTACGTCAAAATTAACTTCTAGGCGCCTTCCTTATCTACGAGTCCCTCTATAATTGTCATCTATCGGTCATCTGGTTGTTTTTATTGCTTTGACGATATTTTGAATTTGGTGTGTGCGTGTGTGTGTATGTATGTGTGTGTGTGTATTCTTTTGGTGTGTGTGTTTTTCATGTCGTTTTGTTGGGCGAAGGCTTGTATTTTTTTATGAATCTTTCTTCCTGCACTATGAGCGTGTCGTAATCTGCATTTTGGTAGATAGATATTATGAATAGAATAGAATAAATAAAGAACCGTAGAAAAAAGTTTCTTTATTCAAACATGTCTAACATATAACAAGCTTCTTCAGAGATTTAATACGGAAGAATGATTAAAAAAATCCAAGACAGTATTTTTAAATGAGGTATAGTTTCAAAGTATGTGCGTTGTGGTGCAGTGGATCTCGACTCGGAACGACAACTCGGGGAACCGAGTTCGAATTTCAGTCAGATATCTTGCATTCACTTACACACAAATACCCTTGGGAAAGGTATTAAAGTATGGCCCTCAACTGACTGACTGAATATAATAGTTGGAAACATGATTTAGGCTTCTACTGGGCATAAAGTGGGGGATCGGTTTTCCATTGTTATGACGTAATAAACTGATCCCCCACTAATTACTACTGATTAATACAATACATCTCATCTTCCATTCAGCTATAGTTTAAAGAGCAGGATAGAAAATCTTCTGCCCAGTCAGTCATGTCTCTTTTGAGACATGATCACCCAAGCGTGTATTACTTATGACACTCAACTGACTGACTGAATATAATAGTTGGAAACATGATTTACGTCTTCTACTGGGCATAAAGTGGGGGGTCGGTTTTCCATTGTTATGAAGCAATAAATTGATCCCCCACTAATTACTACTGATTAATACAATAGATGTTTTCTTCCATTCAGCTATAGTTTAAAGAGCAGGATAGAAAATCTTCTGCCCAGTCAGTCATGTCTCGAAAGAGACATGATCGCCCAAAGCGTGTATCACGTATGGCACTTAACTGACTGATAGTTTCAAAGGTCAGAGACGTATCACGTGTGATAAATCAACGGATGAATATTAAAATTTAGAAGATAAAACTTGTGTTTGTTTGACTGGATGTGTCAAATCGTTCTTTTTTAAATAAGAGAAAACAGTTACGAATGTATGCGTTGAGAGAAATCAAATGATGGAAAGATTTTCATTCTAAATCAAGTGAGAATCACTTATGAATCATAAACAAAATATATTTCGATTTAAATTCTAGTGAAAATAATGTTAACAGTTAGAATCTTTTAATAAAATAATAAATTACTAAATAATGATAACGGTTAGCATATTTCAATGAAATAAAATATAATTATGTACTAACATAATTAAGTAATAATATATAAATACGAACCAGAAATATAAATTATCATAAAATATTAGCAGTTAGAATCGTTCAATGAAAAAATAAATTACTAAATAAAATGTAAAATTAATAATAATAATAATAACAATAATAAAATAATATTAATAATATAATAATAATTATAATATATATATATAATAATATAATAATTATATATATATATATATATATATATATATATATATATTACCTGTCTTATATACCAAGTATTCTACGTTATATATATAATGGTGTAAAGCATGTCAACATTAAGTGCTCAGGTGAATGCAGGTTCAAATTCTTTTTATCGGGGGCATTTTTTTCTTTAAAAGGATTTCTGGTATATTCAGGCCGGTAGGCGAAAATAAACAAATATACTATTTAAATAAAAAAACGGAGCGTCTACTTAAATTTGATTGCCCACTAAAAATAACTTTTATGTCGATCCAGGATGTTTTTGCTGCTTGAATACATCCTGCATACATACAAGTCAACCATCCGTCCGTGCATGGAGTACTGCTGCCATTTATGGTCAGGTGCCCCTGCCGTTCACCTCAGTCTTCTCGACAGGCTCCAAAGGGGAGTCTGTAATGTGATAGGTACTGATCTGGCGGCTCGACTGCAACCACTTCCCCACTGACGAAATGTGGCCGTCCTTTGTCGGTTCTATAAATACTTTCATGGCTTCTGCTCGGACGAACTTAAGTCACTGGTGCCTCCACAACAGGTGTTTACTCGTGCAACCAGATTGGCAACTGGGTCCCACCCATTCACAGATAGGTTAGACAAATGCAGACGACAATTCTACAACTTCTTCTCTAGCACTTCCCGCCTGTGGAACTCTCTCCCATATTCTTGCTTTCCTGATGGCTACAACCTCCAAGAATTTAAATGCAATGTCAATACTCATCTATTAACCACTGGATTCTAGCTCTCTCCCCACCCCCGTATATCCTTCCCTTTCCCTCCACCTATGTAACTGTCATGACACCTGCATTCTCATCTTTCTATTGCTCTTTTCTAACTGGTCTGTACTCCTCACTCTCTTCTAATTAATCTTTTTACAGTTATGTAGCCTCCCCTTCACATCAGTGGCATTTCCACCTTGCTCGGGGTGAAATGATTACAAACAAAATAAAATAAAATAATAATATATATTATGACATAATAATAACTATATATACACTACTGGTCATAATTATTTGGTCACCCAAGATATGATGTATTTCATACTATTTTTAGCATTTATTGCCAGAGGATGTGCGTTGTGGTGCATTGGATATCGGCTCGGAAAGAGAAATCGGTGAGCTGAGTTCGAATTCCAGCTGAATTCATTGCATTCACTTACGCGCAAATACCCTTGGGAAAGGTATTACTCCGTCTATTCCTTCCAGTTATGGGTTAAATAACAGGACAGATTGGGTTCTATAGCCTTGGTCGGCAACCAGTCTACTGCAGACAGCAATGGCAACCTATTGCAAGATAATCTTCTGTCCAGTCAGTCATGTCTCGAAAGAGACATGATCGCCCAAGCGTGTATCTGGTATGACACTTAACTGACTGACTGATTGCCTAAATGAAAATAGAATGTTTCTTTTATTATTATTATTTGCAAAATTTTACAAGGCAAAGATGAACTCGTCCGAATCAGCCTAAATTTTATTCATTCTTTCATTGATGGAACTGCAATATAGGTAATTATTAAATATTTATAAATTCATTTGATGCACATGTTATTGTGCAGTATTAACAAAAAACTATTCTATTTTTTATTTATAATTATTCACTTGGCAATAAATAGTTAATAGTATAAGATACATAATTTTTTTTAAACATTGGGTGGTCTAATAATTATGACCAGTGGTGTGTGTATATATATATATATATATATATATATATATATATATATATATATATACACGTGTATGTGTGTATAATGAATATGTATTCAAATATTTATAATACATATCTTTGCATTTATATATGTTAGTGTATACTGTATTTATATGTGTGTGTGTATGTGTGTGTGTGTGTGCGTGTGTTGTGTGTATACTGAATATGTATACAAATATTTATAATATATATACATATCTATGCATTTATATATGTTAGTGTATACTGTATTTATACGTGTGTGTGTGTGTGTGTGTTGCGTGGAAGCATGTGTCTAGGAGAACGATGGGAACGAATCGAAAAATAAAAACATCATTTCGGACTAAAACGAAAAGAAAATGAATGAATACACCGCCTCCTCCACTGCAGAAAACGATATTTGATCAAACAACTGACGATGTCGGACTAATGATGTTGGTAATCACGTCCGGAATCTTTTTATGGGGATTTCAAGTAGAGGGAAGACGCTCTATCCAGTGGTGAGTTGGAGGTAGCGGCAAAGCCTTAGAGGGGAGTAAAGTTTATGCGAGGGAGAAAAATAGGAGCGGGAACGTGGGGGGAGTTTGCCAAAAAAGAAAGGGAAAAATCATATAGCGAAATAAAAAAAAAAAATGGAAGCGGAGATGAAAAAAAAAAAAAAAGAAAAAGGATAAAAAAAATGAATAATATAAAAAGAAGTGGGAAAGATTGCAATAGAAAAGAAACAGAAAAGAAATTCTGACGCACCGTGGAAAAAAAAAAAAAAAAAATTGGGGAGAAAAATATTGAGAAGCAACAGCAAATCAAAGGTAATTCACTCAGTTGAGTGCCATACGTGATACACGCTTGGGCGATCATGTCTCGAAAGAGACATGACTGACTGGGCAGAAGATTTTCTATCCTGCTCTTTAAACTATAGCTGAATGGAAGAAGAGATGTATTGTATTAATCAGTAGTAATTAGTGGGGGATCATTTTATTACTTCATAACAATAGCAAACCGGTCCCCCACTTTATGCCCAGTAGAATACTTAAATCATGTTTCCAACTATTATATTCAGTCAGTCAGTTAAATGCCATACGTGATACACGCTTTGGGCGATCATGTTTCGAAAGAGACATGACTGACTGGGCAGAAGATTTTCTATCCTGCTCTTTAAACTATAGCTGAATGGAAGAAGAGATGTATTGTATTAATCAGTAGTAATTAGTGGGGGATCAGTTTGTTACTTCATAACAATAGCAAACCGGTCCCCCACTTTATGTCCAGTAGAATACTTAAATCATGTTTCCAACTATTATATTCAGTCAGTTAAGTGCCATACGTGATACACGCTTGGGCGATCATGTCTCGACAGAGACATGACTGATTGGGCAGAAGATTATCCCGCAGTAGCTTGACATTGCTTTCTGCGGTAGACTGGTTGCAGACCAAGACTATATAACCCAATCTGTCCTGTTATTTAGCCCATAACTGGAAGGAATAGGGGGATTAATACCCTTTTCAAGGGTATTTGCGCGTAATTGAATGCAATGAATTCAGCTGGAATTCGAACTCGGCTCCCCGATGTCTCTTTCCGAGCCCATATCCACTGCACCACAACGCACATCCGAAAGGTAATTAGGGAGGAAGAAAAATTGAAAATATATATCAGACGCACTAATGAAAAAAAAAATAGTAGGAAAGTGGAGTTTGCAGAAGACACTTCTTCTTCTTCTTCTTCTTCTTCTTCTTCTTCTTCTTCTATGTGCCCTGTCCCTTCAGGAAGTAGGCGATCATGGTTCTCCACGTTTTATGGATCTTAGTATGTTTGCTTCTGTTACACCTCGCAACAACCGTTCCGTCATCAACCTGATCAGACCCTGCAAATATGTTATCCGCTGCCTTCCTCTGTCTCTCTTTCCTTCTATCTGGCCCGTCAGTATAAGGTTCTCCAAGCTCTCCTTCTTCATTGCGTGTCCCACGAACTTTATCCACCTGATCAGGCCCTGCAAATATGTTATCCGCTGCCTTCCTCTGTCTCTCTTTCCTTCTATCTGGCTAGTCAGTATCAGGTTCTCCAAGCTCTCCTTCCTCATTACGTGTCCCACGAACTTCATCCACCTGATCAGGCCCAGCAAATATGTTATCCGCTGCCTTCCTCTGTCTCTCTTTCCGTCTATCTGGCCCGTCAGTATCAGGTTCTCCAAGCTCTCCTTCTTCATTGCGTGTCCCACGAACTTTATCCACCTGATCAGGCCCTGCAAATATGTTATCCGCTGCCTTCCTCTGTCTCTCTTTCCTTCTATCTGGCTAGTCAGTATCAGGTTTTCCAAGCTCTCCTTCCTCATTACGTGTCCCACGAACTTCATCCACCTGATCAGGCCCTGCAAATATGTTATCCGCTGCCTTCCTCTGTCTCTCTTTCCTTCTATCTGGCCGGTCAGTATCAGGTTCTCCAAGCTCTCCTTCTTCATTGCGTGTCCCACGAACTTCATCCACCTGATCAGGCCCAGCAAATATGTTATCCGCTACGTTTCTCTGTCTCTTTTTCCTTCTATCTGGCCAGTCAGTATCAGGTTTTCCAAGCTCTCCTTTCTCATTGCATGTCCGAGGAACTTCAGTTGTCTCTTTGCAGAAGACACTTCTTCTTCTTCTTCTTCTTCTTCTTCTTCTTCTTCTTCTTCTTCTTCTTCTTCTTCTTCTATGTGCCCTGTCCCTTCAGGAAGTAGGCGATCATGGTTCTCCACGTTTTATGGATCTTAGTATGTTTGCTTCTGTTACACCTCGCAACAACCGTTCCGTCATCAACCTGATCAGACCCTGCAAATATGTTATCCGCTGCCTTCCTCTGTCTCTCTTTCCTTCTATCTGGCCCGTCAGTATAAGGTTCTCCAAGCTCTCCTTCTTCATTGCGTGTCCCACGAACTTTATCCACCTGATCAGGCCCTGCAAATATGTTATCCGCTGCCTTCCTCTGTCTCTCTTTCCTTCTATCTGGCCGGTCAGTATCAGGTTCTCCAAGCTCTCCTTCTTCATTGCGTGTCCCACGAACTTCATCCACCTGATCAGGCCCAGCAAATATGTTATCCGCTACGTTTCTCTGTCTCTTTTTCCTTCTATCTGGCCAGTCAGTATCAGGTTTTCCAAGCTCTCCTTTCTCATTGCATGTCCGAGGAACTTCAGTTGTCTCTTCCTGATGCTCAGTATTAATTTCTCTTTTGTTGCCATTCTTTCCAACACCTCATCGTTGCTTGCATCGAAATGATGTATTTTTCAAATACAAATATCAACACAAATTGTCTCTCTCTATACAACTGAAATTGACTGAGGAGCGGTACCCAGTTGAATCCTGGGTACCGCGCTTGTTTTATTTGTTAGTTTTTGTTAAATGTTTACACACACACACACACACACACACACACACACACACACACACACATATATATATATATATATATACATATATATATATAGAGAGAGAGAGAGAAAGATAGAGAGTAAGAAAGAAAGAGTGTGAGAGAGAGATGAAAACTTATCACACAATTAAATCGTTATAAATTGCAGAATTTCGAATTTTTCCTCTCTATACTTCATGTTGCTCTGGATATATATATATATATATATATATATATATATATATATATATCACCACAAAGAGTTTGTCATTTCAACTGATCAGGTTCATGCCAAGTTTGAAATTTTGTGTGAATATCGTTATGATGTTCTCACTCCTCAGGGCTATTTCAAGTGAAAATTCCTTTGTGCTCTATCGATACACCTTATCGAGCACTTTATGTGAAAAAGCCTGCTTACTAAAGTCTATTCTATCAGAAAGACTACTAAAAAACAACCTTCGAGGCTAAATATTATGACACATCAACTCTCTATATATATACAAAGTGTTAAATTTCAAAAAGTTATTTTTAATCGTATCACCTCGAGCAATGCGGTATCGCCACTGTTGTGCAGGGGGCTACATAAGAGTAAAAAGATTAGATAGGAGAGTGAAAAAGAAAGACGAACCAGTTAGAAAGGAGCAAGAGAAGGATGGGAATACAGGTGTGATGACAGTTGCAAAGGTAGAGAGAAAGGAAAAGATATACAGGGTGATGTAGAAAGACTGATGCGAAGGGGGCTACATAAGAGAGAAAGATTAGATAGGAGGAGAGTAAAGAGAAAGACGAACCAGTTACAGGAGGGGTCAGAGAAATGAGCAAGAGAAGGATGGGAATACAGGTGTGATGACAGTTGCAAAGGTGGAGAGAAAGGAAAGGATATACAGGGTGGTGAAGAAAGAACTAGAGTCAAGTGGTTAAGAGATAAGATATTGACATTGCATTTACATTCCTGGAGGTTGTAACCGTCATGAAAGGAAGAATTTGGAAGCGAGTTCCACAGGCGGGAAGTGCGAGAAAAAGAAGCTACAGGAGTAGAATAGTCGGCTGCATTTCTTTGATCTAACTGTGAATGGGTGGGACCCAGTTGCCAGTCTGGTTGCACGAGTAAACTCATGCGGCAGGAGCACCAGTGACTTAAGTTCGTCATGAAAATATTTATAGGATAGACAGGGGGAAGCCACATCTGGAGACGAGCTGCCAATATCCTTTCAGTAGTTTGCTGGCAGAAAGGCCTATTAGGCAAGCAGGGTTCTTTTTTTTTTTCATAAAGTGCTTGTTATCAAGATGGAGATACAGCGTTAATAGAATTAATGTGAAGAAGTTTTTCACATAGCTGAACAGTGATATTTCAGACATACTGACCGCGAAGTTTCGTGAGGGGATTATTCTCTCTTCAGAGTTCAGCAAAAAACAAAAAACAAAACAAAACAAGAGAAATGATGATGATGAACCCAATAGCCAGATTATTCTGAGGAACCTAGATGTTATGCCACTGGAGGCCACACATAAGGTACGCAGATGATACACTGCTGATAGCAGACGCGGAAAAGAAACTAGAAAACCTCCTAGAGAAGGTAGCTGAAGAGAGTGACAAGAAAGGACGACAAATAAATTGCTACAAAGCCAAATGCATGGTCATCAGCAAAAAGAGCAACCCCAAATAACAAATACAGGTCGTGGATACTAAATTCAAGCAGGTAAAAATATTTAATTCTTGGAAAGTAATATAACAGAAAACGGAAAATGCAACACAGAGATCCGAAGGTGAATTAGCATGACGAAAGAAGCATTCCAGAAGTTGAGTAAAGTATGAAGGGACAGGAAAATTTCGCCAGAAACAAAGAGAGTACTGGGTTGCTATGTGATGTCAGTTCTTTAATATGGCAGTAAATGCTGGACAATCTCATCAAAGATGAAGGAAAAACTTGAAGCAACTGAAATGTGATTCTACAGAAGCAAACTGGATATAAAGTGGGGGATCAGTTCCATATTACAATCAATACATAAACTGACCCCTCACTATATGACCACAGCAGTTTCTATACATTTATATTCCTGAGATCCAAAAGCTCAAGGATGCATTCCAGGAGCTGAGAAGAGTATGAAGAAACAGGACAATTTCCCTAGAAACAAAGAAGATAGTACTGGGTTGCTATGTGATGTCAGTTCTTCAATATGGCAGTGAATACTGGACAATATCATCAAAGATGAAGGAAAGACTTGAAGCAACTGAAATGTGGTTCTACAGAAGTATAATGGATATAAAGTGAGGGATCAATTCCATATTACAATCAATATATAAACTGACCCCTCACTTTGTGGTCACAGCAGTTTCTATACATTTATATTCCTGAGATCCAAAAGCTCAAGGATGCATTCCAGGAGCTGAGAAGAGTATGAAGAAACAGGACAATTTCCCTAGAAACAAAGAAGATAGTACTGGGTTGCTATGTGATGTCAGTTCTTCAATATGGCAGTAAATGCTGTACAATATCAGTAAAGGTGAAGGAAAAACTTGAAGCAACTGAAATGTGGTTCTACAGAAGGATGCAGCAAATATCATGGATCAAGCATGTGAGCAAAGATGAAGTTTTGAAAAGGATGGAAACGAAAAGAAAATTAATAATGAGCATCAAGAAAAGACTGCTGAAGTTCCTGAGACATGCAGTGAGGACGAGGGCTTGGAGAACCTTATACTAACAGGCTAAATAGAGTGAAAAGAGAAAGTGGAAATCAGCGGATAACATATTTGAAGGGCCTGAGCGGGGGTTGCGTGGTGTAACAGAAGAAAGCATGCTAAGAGCCACCAATGGCAGGAAGACATGGAAGGCCATGATCGCCTACGTCCTTAAAGGACAAGGCACATAGAAGAAGAATATATATTCCAACTGTTTATAAGATATTATAATGTGGATATGAAATGGAGGTTCAATTGTATATTATAATTAATATATAAACTGATCCCTCATTTTGTGGTCATGCCAGTTTCTATACATTGATATTCTAGATCTATGGGTTTGAGCTAGTGGATGGCAGAGCGGGGGTTGCGTGGTGTAACAAGAGAAAGCGTGCTAACAGCCACCAGGGATAGGGAGACGTGGAAAGACATGATCGCCTATGTCCTGAAAGGACAGGGCACAGAGAAGAAGAAGAAGAAGAAGAAGAAGAAGAAGAACAACAACAACAACAACAACAAAAAACCCCGATGCTTGAACGCGAGCAAGTGCAGACGAGATATATATATATATATATATATATATATATATATATATATATATATATATATATATATATTGTTATGGTTGTTACAATGGTTTATAAAAGCAAAGTATCACTACACAAAAATCATCGCGTTTTGGAGCTACGTTTGCTCCTCATCTGGTGATAAGTTGAAATGAAAAATAAATGCTGAAAACGATTTATATTTGGCAATATGATATGTAAGTGAATTTGTAAGTGGGTTTAAAACCTACGTGTTTTATAACTTCCTTACAATATACATATATATATATATATATTTCGGGCGAACCATCATCAGCTTCCGTCTTTATTGTACAAAGGATTTTACACGAATGATACACACACACACACACACACACATATATATATATATATATATATATATATATATTCGTGTAAAATCCTTTGTACAATATAGACGGAAGCTGATGATGGTTCGCCTGAAATAGACCCATGCTTCCGATTTACCATGAAATAACGTGTCTGCCTTAATTCTTATATATATATATATATATATATATATATATATATATATATGCTTTGAAGGCATTCACCAAATGTTGGTATGCAAGATTCATGCAGTTATTCCATATATTAACTTAAGCAGCTAATATTCAAGGTCTGGTTACCTACGGAAAACAAATGGATTCAGTAAAAAAGAAACCTTTCCCAAATTGTGGCATTATGAATTATTTCGAGTGTCAGGAAACAAGAGCGAAGAATGCCAAGCGGAATTTCATGAACGTAGCCTCGCAGGGGAGGTGAAAATTAGAGAAAAGAAAGAACTTAAAAAATGGCGATTTTCACTAGTACGAAAGAGAATTTGAAAAGATGTCGTCTAGTTTGAAGATCGACTGTTGTTACAACAGAGTGGGGGTGCCTCGCAGGAATTTTTCGAAATCCATCATCTGCGATGGTATTTAGTTTTACTTATTCGTTCCTCGTTTTAACATTTTTAAAGCGATGTTATAGTCTAATTCGCATATAAATGTATATGATGTCTGCGATTTCGAGCTCAAGAAATGTCACTGATTGATTTATTTAAAAAAGGGAAAGAAAACACCTACATACAATTATAAGTGTATGAGTATTTGGTTTCTTTCATTTTATATATATGTCTATATATATAGTGTATCGAGGCAGCAGATAATTTTCTAAACAATACTGCTAAACATAAAAAAAGAAAGCTTAGAATCAGCTTAATAAAAAATTATCCAAATGTTGGAGAATTTTTGTCTTTATTTCAACCTGAAATTAAAGCCAAAATACGATGTTTAGAAAGGCTCAGGAGAAAACAATAGATATTCATTGTCTGTTATATTTAATAGTATATGTTTACAATATATATATATATATATATATATATATATATATATATATATATATAATCAGACATATACAAGAGTGTTTCACTGCATCACGACTCACCAGTACGGCTAGACATCTAATTGTCATTTGCATTCTACCATTATATATATATATATATATATACTAGCAGTATAGCGTGGCGTTGCTCGGGTGTAATGAAAGCTTTAAAACTTTATTTCCTGGTATCGATATCAAATAAGTTTTTTTCGCCGTAAAATTAATTTTGAAGGCTTAATAAATCCTCTGAGTAAATGGTATCATGGCTGAGACTAAGAACTACAATTATACCTACTCAGAGCCAAAACCGAAGCAAAAACTAAAATAAGAGGGCTGAAAAAAAATACAGACATACAGGCAGATAAACAGACACACACACAAACATGTTACCTTATATATATATATATATATATATATATGTATATATATATATATTATCGATTTTCTGCACTATTGTAAGAACTGCAACCTTGAAAATTCTGAATATAGTTTTTTATGTCTTTGTCTATGAGTGTATCCAATTTGATTAAAATCGGACGACTGCTTCTATAACCCGATTTTTTCGATTATCGATTTTCGATAATTATCTGGGGTAACTCGACACAAAACCTAGCTAAGAACACATGAGCTATTTTCACAGAGGTTATAAGAACGTTAACATAAAGACATCCACCATCAAAGACGATTTTATCTTGTGTTGACATAAAACTTTGCTAAGCAACGATAATAGTTACCAAATAACAAACGCTGTTCGTAAATTTGTAAAGCGGTTCTATGACGTCACAACGCGTGACAGGCCGAAATGGTAACTGAACCGTATATTTAAATGCAATGTAATGTGTTATGACCAGTTCGAAATGTGATTTTAAGTGTGGGTTGTTTGGATTTAATGTAGATGGCCTCTAATATCTAAAGGTTTTTTTTTTTACTGTGTGTATGAGTGAGGATTATTGTATTGTTGATTAAAATCTGTCTGATATATACATATATATATATATATATATATATGTGTGTGTGTGTATATGATTATTGTATTGTTGATTAAAATCTGTCTGATATATACATATATATATATATATATATATATATATATATATCAGACAGATTTTAATCAACAATACAATAATCTTCATATATATATATATATATATATATATATATATATCAGACAGATTTTAATCAACAATACAATAATCCTCATATATATATATATATATATATATGTATATATCAGACAGATTTTAATCAACAATACAATAATCATATATATATAATATATATATATATATATATATGAGGATTATTGTATTGTTGATTAAAATCTGTCTGATATATACATATATATATATATATATGAGGATTATTGTATTGTTGATTAAAGTCTGTCTGATATATATATATATATATATATATATATATATATATATATATATCAGACAGATTTTAATCAGCAATACAATAATCCTCATATATATATAGAAATATATATTTTCTAAACATATTCTATTAAATATAACAGACAATGAATGTCTATTATGTTTAATCATGAGCCGTTCTAAACGTCGTATTTTTGCTTTAATTTCAGTTGAAAATAAAGACAAAAATTCTCCAACATTTGGATAATTATTTATTGGTTTTCGTCTAAGCTTTTATATATATATTATTCATCCAAATGCAAGCCTGTTTCGTTGTATCACAACTCATCATTGCGGCTAGACACACCCACTTGCTTCTGGCCGGAATCGAAACTTGACTGATTTGGTGTCAGTTGGAGTCTCTACCCACTAAGCCATAGGCTAATGGCATCAGAGAAGGCAAATTTTTACCGTGTTATATAAGCCGAGAATACCATGTACTGAGCACGTGTGCAACGAGGAGGTGTTGGAAAGGATGCCAACGAGAAGAAAACTGACAATAAATATCAAGTAGAGACAAATGAGGTTCCTGGGTCATGTAATCACGAAGGAAGGCCTGGAGCATTTAATACTCTTCTTCTTCTTCTTCTATGTGCCCTGTCCCTTCAGGACGTAGGCGATCATGGATCTCCACGTCTCCCTATCCCTTGTGGCTCTTAGTATGTTTGTTCCTGTTGCTCCTGGCAACCCCCGTTCCGTCATCCACCTGATCAGACCCTGCAAATATGTTATCCGCTGCCTTCCTCTGTCTCTCCTTCCTTCTATCTGTCCAGTCAGTATCAGGTTCTCCAGGCTCTCCTTCCTCATTGCATGTCCCAGGAACTTCAATTGTCTCTTCCTGATGCTCAGCATCAATTTCCTTTTTGTTGCCATTCTTTCTAACACTTCGTCGTTGCTTGTATGCTCAGTCCACGATATCCATAGCATCCTTCTGTAGAACCACATTTCGGCCGCTTCCAATTTTGTCCTCATTTTCGATGATATTGTCCAGCATTCACAGCCGTATTGAAGAACTGACATCACGTAGCAGTCTAGCACTCTTTTCTTCGTTTCTATTGAGGTCAGATAAAAAGTAGGAGAGACAGGGGAAAGCGACGCGAGACGTATTTGATAGGTCTGAGCAAATGGATAGCGGAGCGATGTTTGGAAGAGATACTAAGAGAAAATATATTGGGAGCGACATAGGACAGAGGCAAATGGAAGTTCATGATCGTCTGGGTTGTGAAGAGACACGGCACAAGAAGAGGAAGTAAATTAATTTACAAAGCGCCGCTTAGATGTGGCACAAGCCGAAGGTATGGGGTACCCAGTGATGATCAAACTCACTATTCAGTTGTAACAGGTTCTAACGAGATGAGCTTGCTAATAATTACACCAGGTCGAGGCGCCCATGAAGCAGAGGCAGCAGAAATGTGGTTTTACAGAAGGATGCTGAGGATATCATGGACAGAGCACGTGTGCAAGGATGAGGTGTTGGAAAGGATGCAAACGAGAAGAAAACTCATAATAAGCATCAGGAAGAGACAAGTACGGTTCCTGGAAACCTACTCCGGGATAATCAACTGCCCAGTCAGTCATGTCGCTTTCGAGACATGATCGCCCAATCGTGTAACACGTATGGCAGTTGACTGACTGACCACACTGGCATCGAGGTCTCATCAATTTACAATTCAACTGAGATGATGTAACCACAATTTCGATTTACCTTTCTCGCACTTCTTGCTGCTGGAACCCCCTTCCGACTCTATGCTTTACAACCAACTTTAATCTGCAAAAATTTAAATGCAATATCAATCACTATCTAGCAGTGTCTTCTTAATTACGCGTTCTTCTTGCCTCTAATTATTAATGTTTCTGATCCTCATTCTTCCACACAAAGAAGTATTTCCAAAGCAAATTCCGATGTCTGATTACATTCTCGAAATTTGAGGAATTGGTCGTGCCGAGAACCTTTCAACCTACCGTATAACGCAACATCTACACACGCATAAATATATGTGAATATATATATATATATATATATATATATATATATATATATATATGTGTGTGTGTGTGTGTGTGTATATATATATATATATATATATATATATATAAGCGTGTGTGTTTGTGTAAACACGTGCGTGAGTACATGAATTCTTGCTTTCATCTATTATTTCTTACATGCTGAAATAGCTTTTGTGCAAAATCATGACATTCTTTTTGTCAAGGAAAAACTCTTTCTATCGGAATTCTGAAATTGGGGAAAAGTAAAAAGACGAAAACGGATTTAGTTTTCTTTGATGCCTACAAAAAACCCATTAAAAACAATGTCTGCGCTTTTTATATCTTTGCTCGAAAAGGTAAGCTCGATAAATAGCATAACCCCCTATATATATATATATATATATATATATATATATATATAGAAAATAAAATTGGCCAAAGCACGAACTGCTAAAAAAAAAAAATCAATCAATAAAGTAATAATAATATTATTAATAATAATGGTGTCGGAAAGAGAATAAAAGAAAATAATCTGGCGATTATTGTGAAAATAAAGTAGAATAAAATAAAAGCAAAAATACATATTTCCTGATGAAAACCCCGCTATGCACTCGAAATGTCGCCAGATGCCTTTGAAGTGGTTTTAGATTCAGGGAAAGCTTATGTGAATTAGTGCACACAGTAATGGAGGCGCGAATCAAGTAGTAAAATAAAAGTTAAGTCTTTTTTTTTTTAAATGTTTTCAAAATGTAGGAGAAAAAAATCTCTTATTTTATTATGTATTTTTCTTTGCTTTGTATAACGAAGGTATTTTTCACTCGGTCTAATTGATCCGGAGTGATGTCAGCACAGCAGTTAATACAAGTGATTATATCAGGTCTACCTGCAAATGATAGACAAATTTATCAGAATATAAAATGGTGAATTTATGAGGACGATGGTAGGTGATTATTGGCGCGTGGTCGAGTGGTTACGACATTCGAATATCACCAAAGTTGATTTGTCAGGAAGGTGACTTTGTCAGGAATATGAATAGCAGGTGTATAGGTGTATCACATCAGTATTGCAGGAGTATGATAAGCTATTTGCATCAGATGGCCATGATTATCGTAAAATTAAAGAGTTTTAATCATATATGTGGGTGTTTTACGTTTTTTAATTATGTTATGGGAAATAAAGATTTTACGATATCTTAAATGTTTTGTTGTTTAACACTGCAAATATATATATATATATTAAACATATACTGTTAAACATAAGAGACAATGAATATCTATCATGTTTAATCATGCGCCGTTCTAAACATTGCATTTTGGCTTTAATTTCAGGTGAAAATAAAGGTATTGGAGGCTATCTACATTAAATCCAAACAACCCACACTTAATAAAATCAAGTTTAAATCTGGTCATAGCACATTACATTGCATTTAAATATATGGTTCTGTTATCATTTCGAGCTCTCACGTGGTGTAACGTCATAGAACCGCATTACGATTTTACGAACTGCGTTTGCTATTTTTGGTAACTGTTATTGTTGCTTAGCAAAGTTTTATGTTAACACAAGATAAAATCTCGCTGATGGTGGATGTTCTTATGTTAACGTCCTTGTAACCTCTCTGAAGATGGCTCATGCAAGCCGAAAGCTTAGAACCAATTTAATAAATTTTCCAAATATTAGAGAATTTTTGTCTTCATTTTCACCTGAAATTAAAGCCAAAATATGACGTTTAGAACGGCTCATGATTAAACATAATAGACATTCACTGTCTCTTATATTTAACAGTATATGCTTAAAAAATTATTTGCTGCCTCGATACACTATATATATATATATACATACACTCACACACACACACAAACACACACACACACACACATATGTATGTATTTGTCTATACTTCTGAAATGTAGTATTTAGAATATTTTCATTGTTCAGACTGCTGTTGTCATATTTACTGCCATATTGGCCGAGTGGTTAGAACGTTTGGTTTCTTATCATGAAGGCCGGGTTCGAATCATAGCATGGTTGATTTGTCAGGAAGGTAACTGATCTAGAGAAGGCGACCCCAGTGTGCGGCACCTTTTGAAAGTGCCTGCAAACCATACAACCAGTTTACCCCAGTCTTGTGAGTTAAATTGTTTAGACTGGACGCTTTGGGAGCTGTTGGTGGTTGTGGTGGCACAAAGTGACTATTCATCGAGTGTTCTGGCCCTGTCCAGTCTGTCACACACTCAAGATAACATGCTCTCTCCTCAAATCTGTAACTATGGTCCGCTCAGCATATTTGCTCGCAGTATAAACCGCAGGTAGCCTCTGTGAGTGCTGAACAAACCAAATATGCCTGCGTAGCTATTTACAACGTGGATTAGATAGCTGCCCAAGTAGACCCCATTACGTACATTGTAGGTGATCATTTTACTAATAATTATTGAAGCCTTAGAAGGTGAAAGTAGAAAAAGATATACATTGTGGCGTCAGGGATTAGTGCTTTAGTGTAATATATTGTGATTCACAGAAATATTATTTCGGTCAAAAACAGAAATATATATATTATGGTACCCTCCTACGAGGAATGAACTCTTCCTCTTGATACGTACCTGCGTGACTACCAGGGAGCAGTCAAGTTACGAGCGGTCAAATTATAGAGCAATTAAGAGCAGTCGAGTACAGCAGTGTAGTCTAGTACAGCAGTCAACAAGAGCAGTTAACGACAACTACTAGTCAGGCAGCGTAATAATACCTAAGGACTTACATATTTCTATGTTATTTATTATTAACACTTATTTTAAATATCTTGTTATACTAATATACAGTTTCGAATCATTTTGTTCCGTGTATTGCTTCCAGCCCAATCCGGTCACTACAAATTTGCGGCGAATTTAGGCCACATCTCCACAACAATATAATAACAAACAAATGTGTATTTACATTAAAGAAATGTAATTGCATTTCAGTGATACAACAGAAATATAATTTGAGGTAAGAAACAATGACAAACAAAAGTGTGTTTGCTTCAGGGTTGCCGTTCTCAAAGTCAGAAAAAAAATAACAATGACAGAGGAAAGTGATGACGTCCAAGGCAGCTGAACCAAGGCAATAATCGGCGAAAACGAGTAATGGATGGGCCTATCCATAGAAGACGCAATTAATAAGGACTAGACATATTCCAGCTTGGATGAGATCGGGGGTTTTCTAGCTAAGAACAGAACAAAGGACGGAGGAAAACAACAACAGCCGGTTAGCTCCCTCTCATGTGCGTGATTCCTTCTGACTACCACTTTACACACAACTGTCACCGAAGATAATAAAACTATAAGATTATGTTTTTATGTTCTCGTTGTTCTGAGTTTGTCGTTTATCCATCAAAACGATTGAAAAAGTGAAAATGTCAAAAAAAAAAGTGAAAATGTCCAAAATCAAAAAGATTCAAATGCAAAAAGGTCGAAGGAGAAAAAATCTATAGTGTACTTGGAGTCACTTATATGTCAAACTCAAGTTTATTTACAGTAAGCATTTTTTGAGAGGGGAGAAACAAAATTAATTGGATGTTGATTAGATGCTTATGGCCCCAAATCATTCATTTTTGGGGAATGAAGCTACTGATTCTATTATTAAAAGAAACCATTCTTTGGGTGCGGTCGGGGCCATAAAACAAAATTAGAAATTTTCTTCAAACATCCTTTAAATTTTATCTTTAAAAATACGTATATAAAATGTGATTTGTAGTAGCCATAATAATTTTACGAGACTCATTCATGCAATTGAAAATTCCTTAAATGTTAAAAATACAAATTTGAGTGAATTTTTTATCCAAAATATAGAGAAGAAAAATTTTTATCACATTTTTGTACATTTTCATGATTTGGAATTTTCACTGTGCATGTATTGAAAAAAATAGATTTATAACATTGATAAATTACTTTTAATCATATTTAAATAAAAAGAAAAAACAGGGTTTCATCAATGATTTAAATTCTCCACAATTTTTTTTTTTTTAATCATCTCACCCCGAGCAAGGCGGAAACGCCACTGATGTGCAGGGGGCTACATAAATGTAAAAAGATTGAATTAGAAAAGAGTGAGGAGTACAAACTAGTTAGAAAGGAACAATAGAAAGCTGAGAAAGCAGGTGCGATGAGAGATACATAGGTGGAGAGAAAGGGAGGGTTATACAGGGGTGGGGAGAGAGCTAGAGTCCAGTGGTTAGTAGATGAGTATTGACTTTGCATTTTCAATAAAAGTACCAATTAGCGGAGGAGGATAATTCTTGTATCTACAAATTAAGACAACACTTGAAAAAAGGGACACGACAAATATTTAATATAAATAAAACAAAAACAAATGAATGAATACCACTTTATTTTGAGATTTTCAATTCAGAATTATTAGATGATATTTTGATGATATTTTTGAGAACAAATTATTAGATGATATTTTGGAAGAAAAAAACACTCACTACTCAGAGGGACATGTCACACGTTGAGAACAAATATTAAAAAGTTCAGATGATACAAATATAATTTTACCTTAATCGTGCATGTGTTGAAATACTATAAATATAAATATAGTTACTAAAGGAAGTTGAAAATAAAAAAAATGCGCACCATACGAAGATAGAACAGTTAAAATAATGAAAATAAATATTTGGATCCATAAACATCTTATTAAATATGTTTCTCCCCTCTGAAAAAATGCTTAATGTAAATAAACTTAAGTTTGACATATTAGCGACACCGAGTAGCTTATATATATATTTTTTCTTTGGACCTTTTTGCTTTTGGACCTTTTGACTTGTAACAATAATGAAAGAATTAATAAAAAACCAGTCAGTTAAAGATAAAAAAGAAATAAAAAAAGTTTTCTAATTTGCTTGAAGCAGTGTGTATATTAGGTGTATAGACAGGTATTTGAAGGCTATCATAATACGCTTAGTATAATAAAGGAAGGTAAAGGTGTTGGGTATTACTTATTTATTATTCATTAATATTTCGAGAACAGACTGTCGTCTTCAGAATGATAGGAGAGCTCGATTTTACGTCCGTCGCTGGTGGACTTTGCCTTTAAACGAATGGTCCAATTTCGCTGCTACTGCTGTCGTTAATTTAGTGAGTATCTCTGTGTGTGTACTTGGAAGTGGGTTAGTTCATGTATGTGTGCAAAATAGAAATGTTTTAATCGTACTAGCCACAAAATAATAGTATTGAATTTAGTACCTAGTGTTCATTATGGAGAGAGGGTTTCAAACCCTATTTAATGATGGGAAAATGTTTGTTCATTATGGAGATAAAAGTAGAACGTTAACTCATAAAAATCAAAATGATCAAAACTGGTAATTATAGTGATTAGTTTTAACCTGTGAAAATTTAATGACTTACTTATTTTAATGTTCTGATGATTATGTAGCGGATACGAGGTGCATTACAATATATTCGACGCGACGTATGATTGATCAGACACAGGACACAGGAAACTAGAAACAACGATGACGTCAAAGTAACCAGAATAAACATGTATTAACAATAATTAAATTAATTGAAAAAAGGTATGTGAATGGAAGGAGAAAGAATGTTCTCCCTTAGACTGCAGAGAAAGTGAAATGTTCATTAGAAGAAAGTCAATTGTTGAATGAAAGATTGACTGGAATAAATTTCTGAAAAAGAATAACGTAGAGTACCGGCCATAATTCTTAGGCCACCCCAGTCTTTTAAAAGAAATGATGTATTTCATAGTAATTTTTAGTATTTCTTGCCAAGTGGATAATTCTAAATGAAAATAGAATGGTTCTTTTGTTATTATTACTTTGCAAAATTCTACAAGGCAAATAGCAACAATTTACCAATCGCACCCTGTAGATTATATATATATATATATATATATATATATATATATATATATACTAGGCCATAATTCTTAGGCCATCCCAGTTTTTAAAAAGAAATGATGTATTTCATACTATTTTTAGTATTTATTGCCAAGTGGAAAATTCTAAATGAAAATAGAATGGTTCTTTTGTTATTATTACTTTGCAAAATTCTACAATGCAAGGAAGTAAAGATGAACTCGTCCGAATCACCCGAAATTTTCTTCATTCTTTCATTGATGAAAATACAATAAAGGCAATTATTAAATATTTATAAATTCATTTGATGCACATGTTATTGTGCAATATTAATAAAAGAACCATTCATTTTTCATTTGCAATTATTCCCTTAGCAATAATTACTAAAATTAGTCTGAAATATATAATTTTTTTTAAACACTGGGGTAGCCTAATAATTATGGCCGGTAGTGTACATTGAATTATAGATAGAGTACTTGAATTAGTTGTAGAGTTCCCATTGAAGTTTCTATTGGAAAATGTGTGTGTGTGTGTGTGTGTGTGTGTGTGTGTGCAAATGCCCTTGGGAAATATATGAATCCATCTCTTCCCCCTCCTGTAATGAGTTAAATAGCAGGATAGATTGGTGTCTCTAGTTTTGTTTGGCTACGATAGAAAAAGCAGCAACCTAGGCGAGAAAGTTTTGCCTAGTCAAGTCATGGATCGAAAAAGACATGATCGCCCAAGCGTGTATCACGTCTGACATTTAACTGACTGAATATGAGAGATAAATAGCCGGGCTTCAGAAACTGTTGTCAAACAAAGTCAGTTTTTAATAGAAGGTCATGTCGTGTATTCCCTTGGATTACGAGTGGGTGTTGCACTTTTATCTTGTTCAAGATGTTCATGCTGCGGACCCTGAAGTTTATACGCAACGGCTGCAGCGAGTATATGAGGATTTGAAAGGCCGCTACCCGGCATTGTTCAGTTGAAAACACGCACTCGTACAGCATGAAATACCTCAGCATCTATTTCCAATGTGAACAATCGCCAATTTGAGGAACTTGAGTGATTGTAAGTACTACCTTAACCTGTCATCTTTTCAGACATTCCACTATCAGAGGACCATGTTTTACGGACTATACCTCATTTCCTGCGAGGTGGGAAGTTCGACAATTGTGCTGGGAGTTCTTTGTCTCAAAATAACAAAATGATATAAACGTGGAATTGAGCTTCTGACATAACAATGGCACCTCGACTTGGCAGCTCAGATACAGTCACATTCTCACCGGCGCAAAGTGGCTTCCTGTGTCTCTTCTACAAATATTTTCAGGGCTTCTGCTCCGATGAACTTAGCTCACCGGTGCCACCTATATATGAATTTACTCGAGCCACAAGATTAGCAACTAGGTCCCAACCTTTCACTGTAAAACCGATAAGTTATAAACGCAAATTCTACTCCAATAGATTCTTTTCTCGCACGTTCCGCCTGTGGAATTCCCTTCCGTTTATTTGCTTCCCAGACAGCTACAATCTACAAGAATTTAAATGTAAAGTCAATAGTCATCTCCTATCTCATTGACTTGCATCCTCTCTCTCATGCTCCTTTCTCCGTCCACTCCACTCTCATCAGTATTCTCATCTTTTTCTTACCCACATTCTGACACCCCGTATAACCTGTCACTCTTTTCCAACGTTCCTCCTCTGTAACCCCCTTAATTTGGGAGATATGATTATAAAAAAAACTCGTACGATTCTTTCTTTCTTTCTTTCTTTCTTTCTTTCTTTGAGTCCTAGGATTTTTTCTTTTAATCGTATCACCCCGAGCAAGGCGATAACGCCACTGATGTGCAGGGGGCTACGTAATAGGGAGCAGATTGGAAAAGAGAAAGCCGGAAACCATATCCTAAACAGGGAACAAGGGATGAGCCTTTTAAACTGTTCAATAGACATGGGTGGAGTGTGAACCGGGTGACAGATAGATCTATCTACGCGAATTAAAATTCTTTCTTTCTTTCTTTCTTTCTTTCTTTCTTTCTTTCTTTCTTTCAGTCCTACGATTCTTTCTTTCTTTCTTTATTTCTTTCAGTCCTACGATTCTTTCTTTCTTTCTTTCTTTCTTTCTTTCTTTCAGTCCTACAATTCTTTCTTTCTTTCTTTCTTTCTTTCTTTCAGTCCTACGATTCTTTCTTTCTTTCTTTCTTTCTTTCTTTCTCCGTCCAGTCTGTTGATCACGGTTTCTTCAGGTCAGAATCAAAGACAAAATTGTGTGTCAAAAAAAATGCGCTGGAAATTTTGAGGATAAGGGGAGGCAATAAAATAAAACACTTTATCAGATCCGATGATCAAGATCAGAAAGTGTTTGTCTTAAACGGTTTTAATTATAACCCCCATCAGTGACAATTCTGCGGGGATGGGGAGCCAGAAAGGTCCAAGGACACACCAGAATTTTGGCTGGCCCCATCGGATGGCTCCCCGACTTTTAGAAGCTTCAGAAATTTATGAAACTGATAAGTCGCTGATTTTGATAAGATTTGATCTTCAACACTTTTCCCTCTGAGATTTCTTTTTAATTTAGCTTTTTAAGGACACATACAGAGTTTTGTAGAAGAAAAAATCGGAGCAGAAAAATCAAACTGATTTGCTTGTATTGCCGTTAGTATTCACCCTTTGATTTTGTTCTGAAATTACCTCTCTTGTGTTCCAACAGTTTGAAAGTTGAAAAAATGGGTAAGAATAGATTAGAACTCAACTCCGATGAATGAAAGGCTTACGGCCATATCACGTTGAATACACCGGTTCTCGCTCGATCACCGAAGTTAAGCAACGTTGAGTCTGGTCAGTACTTAGATGGGTGACCGCTTGGGAATACCAGGTGCTGTAAGCTTTTAGTGACGGATGTGCGTTGTGGTGCAGTGGATATTGGCTTGGAAAGAAAAATCGGTGAGCCGAGTTCGAATTTCAGTTGAATACCCTGCATTCACTTAAGCACTGGTACCCTTGGGAAAGGTATTAATCCGCCCCTTCCCTCCAGTTATGGGTTAAATAAAAACAAAAGCCAATGAATCTTGATACTCGAAAAGAAAAATCTATTACTAGACACAAAACTTGTATAAAAACAACAATGAATTGTTGAAAGAAAAAGGTATTGCCAGCAATAAAATAAATAAAATTTACTTGGCAATAAATGACCCGCCGAGGTGTTGATATGCCATAAAACAACCATGAATGAAAAGTTGTTTCGTTTACTTTAGTGGAGTGACATACTTATGCTTAAACTCATTCCTACGTTTTGTATAAGATAGTGGTGTAGTATGAAAATGAAGACGCCGCCCGTTTTCAGGAAAAAAACCTCTGTCCCTAAGTGGCCTCCCTCTTTCAGAGTTCCACAGTCGCCACTGACCCTCATTAACAAATAAAAGTAAAACGACAAGAAAATCAAGCAGTTTTTCATTTCGTCCGGAAGAAGCAAACCTATCTAGAGAACGAGGAGGAAAAGCGTTGTCAAAAAAAAAAAAGAATTTCTACCCGTTTTTTCGGATTTTGTATCCTACTAACACACACACACACACACACATACAAAACAAAACAAAATAGCACACACACACACATACAAACAAACCCACACAACGAAAACACGCAGACACACATACATGAAGACCGATATATATATATATATATATATATATATATATATATATATATATACCTAACAATTTATTACTATTTTCTTTGTTTCTAGCTAAAATTTTCTATTTCTTAATATTCTTTTTAGCTTTAGGAAAGCATCTTTGGCCATCCAAAGCGTATTCGGAATTTATTGTCGCATTTTCCGTCATCTATTAAGACTTTTCCCAGCTAATTGATTTGATTTTTTTTTGCTTGATTTATATCGGTATCTCGGGAACTTTTTCAGTTTTCACCAGATTTTCATAAAACAAATCTTCATAAAACAGGTCTTCATAAAACAGATCTTCATAAAACAAATCTTCATAAAACAAATCTTCATAAAACAAATCTTCATAAAACAAATCTTTATAAAACAAATATTCATAAAACAAATCTTCATAAAACAAATCTTCATAAAACAGATCTTTATAAACAAATCTTCATAAAACAGATTTTTATAGAACAGATCTTTATAAAACAAATCTTCATAAAACAAATCTTTATAAAACAGATCTTCATAAAGCAAATCTTCATAAAATAAATCTTCATAAAACAAATCTTCATAAAACAGATCTTCATAAAACAAATCTTCATAAAACAAATCTTCATAAAACAAATCTTCATAAAACAAATCTTCATCAAACAGATCTTCATAAAACAGGTCTTCATAAAACAGTTCTTTATAAACAAATCTTCATAAAACAGATTTTTATAGAACAGATCTTTATAAAACAGATCTTCATAAAACAAATCTTCATAAAACAAATCTTCATAAAATTAGATCTTTATAAACAAATCTTCATAAAACAAATCTTCATAAAACAGGTCTTCATAAAACAGGTCTCCATAAAACAGATCTTCATAAAACTAATCTTCATAAGACAGATGTTTATAATAATACACTTGTCAAGATGTTTTGAAAAAGTTTCAGTGTTTGTTGTGAACAGTTTGGGATTACGGCGAAATCACTTTGAAACACAGGTTACCTTACGATCGGCAAATTTAAGTAATGTCATGTCTGGTGTATACCGAGATGGGTGACCGCTGGGAAATACTAGGTGTTGAAAGCTTGTATGTGCAGATGATATATTAGGATTACAGCAACAGCACACTGAAATACCGATTCCCGTACTATCACCAAAGGTAAGCAACGTCGATCCTGGTCAGTACTTAGATGGGTGTCCATTTCGGAAAATTAGGTGATGTAAACTTGAATGTGCAAATGACCACAACACCTTGAAATACCGATGACCGAAGGTAAGCAACATCGAGCCTGGTCAGTACCTACATGAGTGTCCGTTTCGGAATACTAGGTTTTGTAAATTTAGATGTTTAATCCTATATTCTTTGTTTTTAACAATTTTTTTTATCTTGATACGTTGCTTAGCTTTTGAAAGGCATTTTTGTCTGTTCCAATCCGTCTTTGGATTTCAATGTCACACTTTCAGTTTTCTGTTAAAACACTTTACAGATATTTTTAGTTTATGTTCGTATCTTCAATTTGTAATTCGCATGTTGAACTGTTCCATTTGCTAATGGCCACGCATTACGCCTTCTTTGGAGTTAATGTTTCGTTCTTTCATTCACGTACGTCAAAATCGACAAAGAATAAATAAATAAATAAACAGATAAATAAAGAAAATTAAAAAAAAAATGAAAGCAGCAAAATACCTCAATAAATCAATGAAATATTTTCTGAATATATTTGAACTCACCAAGGTACGTATTCTTTTATGCCACCATTTTTTTTTTTTTTGACGCCGAGTATAGAAAAAAATATGGCGGGATAAGGCTTCTTTTTTCATTCCACGATTTCAGAAAAAAATGTCACGTCTGTTTAAACTAGAAGGATTTGGGTTTCACGTCCGTTTAATGGTGATTTTCATTCTTCTTTCTTTTATGTGTAAGGCGTGGTTAACAGTCTGTCCACTTTTCTTTATCGAGAAATGTCTGCAGACATTTCTTTTTTTTATTATTCTTATTTAAAGAAGCATTTAATTACAAAATGACAATAATTCCCACTTTTAAAAACGAGTGTCGTCGTTTCGGTTAAGTTTCAAACCGGAATTCACGAAGTCTGCCGTTGAATTTCCGGTCATGGCAAGGTATATATGTTTATAGTAGAGTAGATATTTTAGAATGGGTACCTCCACATTCAATGCAGTCATCACAGAAAAGAGAGCAATAATAATAATAATAATAACAATAATAATAATAATAATAAACAAAGGTGTTGAGATATTGTTGCACATTTTTAAACAATGTCTCTTTCCTTTTTTTCTTTTTGAACCTGTTTCTTTTGTCTTTTCATCAATGATACCATTTTCAATCGTCTCATTCAATTTCATTGACGCTTTCATATACTCTCCACATAACAACCCGTACGTTTTAATGTCATTATAACCTTTCTTGGAATGAAACGTTTAAAAATATCGTGCTCTTCTCTAAATTTATTATTATTATGACATTTTTCATTATAATTTTATTTCTGCTATGGTCGCACTACCTACCAAGTCTGCAGAAAGACCTAAGGCAGGTCGTGGTGTGTTGTTATGGCTCCATTTCATGTTTTTCCTATCACCCTAACATTCCTAAGCGTTACATAAACAAAGTTCTCCTTAGTGTGTGGGCTGTACTTAACAAGACAATTTTTTATATATCTCTTAAGCTGGGGTTTCCTGGGATTCTTTCAATGTGTTGTTTTGTTCCATTTTTTACCATTCCAAGTGCACCCACTATCACTGGCACGATATGTGTTTTCAATTTCATTTTCTATTTTTTCTATTTCAATTTCTAGGTCTTTATATTTTGACAGTTTTTTTAATTCTTTGTTCGTTCTGTTATAATCCGCTGAACAAGCCATATCAATTAATAAGCAAGTTTTTTTTTTACTTTTAACAATTATGTCCGGCCTATTTGCTTCAATTTTTCTGTCTGTGTAAATGGTGTAACCTCATAGAATGGTGACGTCTTCTATTTCTGTAAATGGTGCTGGGTGACGTTCATACCACTGTTTGTTTACATATTTTCCATAGGGTTAGCACATTGTCCAGTGTAAATATTGTCCAACTCTATCGTGACAATTTTATATTCATTTGGGGCAACTGTGATTTATATAACGTCAAAATTCTTTTTTTTTTTTATTATACTTGGGAGATTAGGTAAATATTAAAAGAAAGACGATGTGTGAAGATATTGAGAAATAGAGAAAGGAAGCTAAAAAGAGAGGCAAAAAGACATCAAGTGAAAAGAAAAAGTATGTCATGAAAGAGAAAAATAATAAATAAAGACAGGCGGCAAGAATTTACAGGTGAAAAATAAAAGGATAGAAAAATAGGATTAAAAATCAAAATCTGTCCCCTCGAATCCAATGATAATCCTCTACTTGCAAAGTGTAAATCGCCCAATGAGGAACAATTGATAGTATTGAAACGCAACAGCTCTTGTGTAGCGGTTAAAAAATATTTTTATTATAACTACCAATAATAATAAATCTATTATTACATATTGCACTACCACATATAGAGCACTTAAACAAAAAAGCAAATTCCACGAACTGTGGATTGTTATTCCATTAGTACTTTCTATTGCGGTTAGTTAACAAAGAAAGTAACTGCGGTCAGTCTATTGTCGTGAAAATAGGGCACATATTTGATGGCTGTCTTAACCAGAAAGTGCGTTGTGGTGCATTGGATATCGGCTCGGAACGAGAAATCGGGGAGCCGAGTTCGAATTCCAGCTGAATTCATTGCATTCATTTACGCGCAAATACCCTTGGGAAAGGTATTAATCCGCCTATTCCTTCCAGTTATGGGTTAAATAACAGGACAGATTGGGTTTTATAGCCTTGGTCGGCAACCAGTCTACCGCAGAAAGCAATGGCAACCTACTGCGGGATAATCTCTGTCGAGACATGATCGCCCAAGCGTGTATCACGTATGACACTTAACTGACTGACTGAATATAATAGTTGGAATAATGATTAAGGCTTCTACTGGACATAAAGTGGGGGATCAGTTTATTACTTCATAACAATAGGAAACCGATCCCCCACTAATTACTACATAATAATATAATACATTTCTTTCCCCTCTAGCTATGAGTCAAATAGCAGGACAGATTAGGTTCTATAGTCTAGGTCGGCAGCCATTCTACCGCAGAAAGCAATGGCAACCTACTGCGGGATAATCTTCTGCCCAGTCAGTCAAGTCTCTTTCTAGACATGATCGCCCAAGCGTGTATCACGTATGGCACTCAACTGACTGACTTAATTAACCAAGCCAATCAAGGAAATTAATCATTGTAGCTTTTCTGTCGTTTGTAACGAAATTGAAATAAAAGAGTGATTACTGACGAAATCAACTCTAATTATATGACATGAATCAGGCAGCCAACAAAGACTGTAACCGCAGAAAATACTCAGTCAGTTGTAACGAAACATGGACAAAAGAGTGACTGTTGCTTAAATATACATTTACTACATTAGCTGATCTGACAGACAACAATAAAAGTTACCGCAGTATATTGTCGGTCGCTTGTTACAAAACTGGAATAAAAAAGCTAGTGTTGCCTAAATAAACAATTATTAAATTAAATCAACCAGAAGTCAACAAGGAAATAGCACTAAAGCATAAAAAAAGACCAAAAAAACAACAACAAAAAAACCCCGACTTAACCGGAGTTCCTTGTCATATATATATATATATATATATATATATGAAACATTAAGGCAGACACGTTATTTCATGGTAAATTGGAAGTATGGGGCCTATTTCAGGCGAACCATCATCAGCTGCCGTCTTTATTTTACAAACAATTTTACACAAACCCTTTGTAAGATAAAGACGGAAGCTGATGATGGTTCACCTGAAATAGGTCTACACTTCCAATTTAGCATAAAATAAGGTGTCTGCCTTAATTTTTCTTATATTTGCTCTCTATACACTTCCAATTTAGCATAAAATAAGGTGTCTGCCTTAATTTTTCTTATATTTGCTCTCTATATATTTATATACATATATATTTAGAGCTTTCTCAGAGAGTTATCCTACCACTGTATGTACAGGATACTCCTTTGGATTCTTTTACGCCCGCACTGCATGCTGATATATATATATATATATATATGTGTGTGTGTGTGTGTGTGTTTAGGCATTACATTTTCTGTTAGACATGTCAGATTAAATAAATGGCAAACATTGTGTCTGCTTATTTTTAATAAAATCCGTTCATATTCGCGGATAATCTTTCGCGTATTATAATTGAAAGATGTCAGAAATGAGCTTTTAACGTTAACATATCGGAAAGAAACTGAAAGTACTTGGGTACCTTGAGAAATGAATGATAATAATATCTGTCAACGTAACAGTTCATTTCTGACATCTTTTATTTATAATACGTGAAAGATTATCCGTGAGTATGAATGGATTTTATTAAAAATAAGCAGATATAATGCTTGCAATTTATTTAATATATATATATATATATATATATATATATATTATTATTATTATTATTATTATTATTATTAATTAGCTATTGGTCAGAATTAAATTAGAATATTACATATTTGTTTTAAAATACAGTTTATCTAAGCATTCACCTCACGAAACAATTATTTACGATGATTATAAAAGAGCTTTAAATGAAAATGGCCAAATGAATAAATTAGAATATAAACCTTAAACAATTAAGCATATTGGAGCACAATGCGAGGAAATGAAACATTTTTGGGTTCAACCCACCTTTCAAGTTGGAAGAAAAGTAAAAAAAAAGTTGAAATATTTTTCGAATTAATTTATAAACATTTCTGTAAAAAGTGGGAATTACATGAAATATTCAATAAAAATAAAGTTAAATTCAACTACAGCATCATTTGCAATCCAAGAAAATCACATAAAGGTGCAGAACATCAAGAACTTAAAAATTACATGCAGCAAAATATCCTTAATCAAAAAATTGTAACTTCAGAGGCAAAAACAAATGCCTACTTGACGAAGCTTTTAAAACAGAAGGGGGTTATTTACAAAGCAGAAATAAAAAATACGAATGGTCAGAAAAATAAATATATATGTAGGATGTATTGAAGGAAATTTTAAGACGTTGGTATAATCAAACATCTACATTCACATTCAGTCAGTTAAGTGCCATATGTGATACACGCTTTAGGCGATCATGTCTCAAAAGAGACATGACTGACGGGGCAGAAGATTTTCTGTCCTGCTCTTTAAACTATAGGTGAAGGGAGAAGAGACGGATTGCATTAATAAGTAGTAATTAAAGGTGGGGGTCAGTTTATTACTTAATAACAATAGAAAACTGATCCCCCAATTTATGCCCAGGAGAAGCTTTACTTATGTTTCCAAATATTATCTTCATTCAGTCAGTTAAGTGCCATACGTACACGCTTTGGGCGATCATGTCTTTAAAGAGACATGACTGACGGGGCAGAAGATTTTCCTCCATTAGGTTGCAATTATTTTTTTGCGGTCGACTGGTTGCCAACCAATGCTATAGAACCAATTAGAACATTATCCCGCAGTAGGTTGGTTGCCATTTCTTTCTGCGGTAGGCAAGGCTATAGAACCCAATATATATATATATTAAAGTAAGAATACATCTAACCTAGAGCCAACGAACCTACCTAGGTTTCACCGAACGTCAGGGCAAGTCGTCCGACTTGCCCTGACGATCCGTTCTGTGAAACCTAGGTAGGTTCGTTGACTCTAGGTTAGATTTATTCTTATTTCTTTGCTCTACTATTGTATGGAGTGCTTTAGTGTTAAGGATCTCGTTTCGGTTTTTTTTTCTTTTCTTTTTTTTTTTTTTAATCATTTCACCCCGAGCAAGGCGGAAACGCCACTGATGTGCAGGGGTCTACATAAATGTAAAAAGATTAATTAGAAAAGAGTGAGGAGTACAAACTAGTTAGAAAGGAACAATAAAAAGCTGAGAAAGCAGGTGCGATGACAGATACATAGGTGGAGAGAAAGGGAAGGTTATACGGGGGTGGGGAGAGAGCTAGATTTCAGTGGTTAGTAGATGAGTATTGACTTTGCATTTAAATTTCTGGAGGTTGTAGCCGTCAGGAAAGCAAGAATACGGGAGCGAGTTCCACATGCTTTGTGTGTTTCTTTTTTTATTCCCCTTTACCCATTTGGTAGTACCTTTTGGGTTTGACGACTTACCTTACCGATTTGTTAGGAGTAGGTTTTTTTGATTTCGGTCGTGATTAGTGCTACTGTTTTGTTGGTACGTTTTACAATATATATATATATATATATATATATATATATATATATATATATATATATATATAAGAATGAATCTAACCTAGAGCCAACGAACCTACGTAGGTTTCACCTAACGGATGGTCAGGGCAGGTCGGCTTGCCCTGACCATCCATTAGGTAAAACCTAGGTAGGTTCGTTATTATTTATTTGCTCTACTATTGTATTGAGGGCTTTAGTGTTAGGGTTCTCCTCTCGCTTTTTGTTTTCTTTTCAACGAGTACTTTGACGTATGTTGAAGTACTTAGTTTGTTTCTTTTTTTATTTCCATTTTTTTCCCCTCCGCGTTTATACTCGTTGTTTTCTTTTTTTTTTCGAGACGGGTTTAAAAATAAAGTAATTATTATTATTATTATTATTACACACACACACACACACACACACATATATATATATATATATATATATATATATATATATATATATATCAGCATGCGGTTTAGATATAGAAGAATCCAAAGGAGTATTCTTTACATATAGTGGCAGGATAACTCTCTATGAGAGCTCTAAACATATATGCATATAAATATATATAGAGCAAATATAAGAAAAATTATGACAGACGCGTTATTTCATGGTGAATCTGTGAATCCTTCGTTAAATAAAAACGGAAGCTGACGATGGCTCGCCTGAAATAGTCCTATACTTCCGATTCATCATGAAATAACGCGTCTGTCTTAATTTTTCTTATATATATATATATATATATATATAGTCATACATGTGTCGTTTGAATACAGACAGATCTGTTTCGCTGTATCACAGCTCATCAGTACGGCTAGACATCCGATGGAATTGGTGTCAGTCGGCGATTCTACCTCTGAGCTATGGGCGCTCGACAGAAGGAGGCAGACTTTTGTAACGTATAATGTATCATATGCCAGTAGTTAGAGTGCTCTAATTAATTACTGAATGAGTGGTGCGTAGATACTAGAGTAGCTACTGTTTTTTCAAAGTCTACCATTCTTCCAGAGTGCTCAAACTGATAGTGAGAGCGTAAATAGTCATCCGCAGACAAATTTTTTCGTTGAAACCCGACCGAATTGGCGTTAGTCAGCGATTCTATATATATATATATATATATATATATATACTAGCAGTATAGCCCGGTTTTGCTCGGGTGTAATGAAAACGTTAAAACTAATCCTTGGTCTTGGAGCTCAGACTCTTTGGATGTTGCCACGAAAGACTAAAAAGCAATAGCTGTTTCCAGTTAAAGCAAAACCCTATGAATGAAAGAAAAATGAATGGATGTAAGTCAAATTTTGATTTCCTGGTATCAATATCAAATAAATTGTTTTTCGTTTTAAACTGAATTTTGAAGGTTAAATAATCATCTGAGTAAATAGTATCATGGCTGAGACTAAGAACTACAATTATACCTACTTAGAGCCAAACCCGAAGCAAAAAACTAAAATAAAAGGGCTGAAAAAATACTGACATACAGGCAGATAAACAGACACACACACAAACATCTGGCCTTTTATATATATATATATATTATTGATTTTCTGCGCTATTGTAAGAACTGCAACCTTGAAACTTCTGAATATCGTTTCTTATGTCTTTGTCTATGAGTGTAAGAAATTTGATTAAAATAGGACCACTCCTTCTATAACCCGATTTATTCGATTATCGATTTTCGATATTTATCGGGAGTACCTCGACACAAAACCTAGCTAAGAACATTCGCAGACGCTTATATTACAACTGTGTAAATTTTCAAGAAAATCGGTTCAGTCGTTTCGGAGTTTTTAGTTAACGGATACACACACACAGACACACACACACAGACACAAAGTTCCATTTATAAATAAGTTTATATATATATATATATAGAGAGAGAGAGAGAGAAAGAGAGAGAGTGAGAGAGAGAGTGAGATGGGGAGAAATAAAAAAGAAAGAGAGTGAGAGAGTAACAAAATATGTTTAAAAATTTATACTTCCAAATACTGAACTGATAATATTCACTTACCCAAAATCTGTATCCAGTAGTCTTGCCATGAAAATTTAAATGCTACGTACATTAAAAAACTAAATTATCTCTGATTCACCGCCAGTAGCAATAATTGGAACTTTTTTGTGATTTTTGTCAGTAATCATTTTTGTTGCTTAATCTTAGTGTTGTGTCTCAGAAGCAATATCTTCAAGGCTTAAATGTGTGGAAGAATATCTGTTTGTCGTTTGAATTCAGAATATCTGTTTGTCTTCTGAATGCAGAAAAATTCTAATGAGAAATTGATTAGAATTTAAAATGTTACTCTTTCCTGATAAAATATTTGTTCCTTCAAGAACTTTAATCTGAGATGCTCAAAATGCAAGAAAATAAAATCGGAATGTGAAATTATAAGAACTACGATGGAAAATTAAAAAGCCATCCTCCCTGCTTAAAAGATCATGTAAAAACAACTGAAAAATTTAAAACTAAGTTATTCAATAGCGAAGAAAAGAACTGGAAGGCTTGAATCAGTATGCCCTGCGTTTCAGCTTTAATGAGCGATGCGTAGATACTAGAGTATAAATTATTTTATGGAAAAATTTATCCAGATTTTAACAATTTCATCCCAAACAAGGAAATAAAGCCACCAAGATGCAAGTTATTCAATAGTGAAGAAAAGTACTGGAAGGCTTGAATCAGTATACCCTGCGTTTCAGCTTTAATGAGCGATGCGTAAATACTAGAGTATAAATTATTTTATGGAAAAATTTATCCAGATTTTAACAATTTCATCCCAAACAAGGAAATAAAGCCACCAAGATGCAAGTTATTCAATAGTGAAGAAAAGTACTGGAAGGCTTGAATCAGTATACCCTGCGTTACAGCTTTAATGAGCGATGCGTAAATACTACAGTATAAATTATTTTATGGAAAAATTCATCCAGATTTTAATAATTTCATCCCAAACAAGGAAATAAAGCCACCAAGATGCAAGTTATTCAATAGTGAAGAAAAGAACTGGAAGGCTTGAATCAGTATACCCTGCATTCCGGCTCGGAATATATTGCTCGACTCGGATGATACTAAAATGTACAGAGACAACAGGTGCATCAGCGTGTTGATCTGAAAGATACTTTCTTGGCTAGGTGCAGATACTAACCTCACGAAATGCCAGTAGTTGCCTTCGAAATATAAAACGGGGATCGATTTAGGTGGAATGCTTACGTTTAAAAAAGGATGTATAAGCATACAACCGAAACGGAAGAAACATATTATGTAAAATCTACGTTCGGAGACAACACCCGAAGCCACACACCCACTCAACTAAACTAACTACATTAAATAGCAGGACAGATTGGTTATGTAGCCTTGGTTGGCAACCAGTCTACTGCAGAATGTAATGGCAACCTATTGCAGGAAGATCTGCCTAAAAGTGACGTGTTGCATTTTACCAAGATATACTCAACGGTGAGAAATTGGTTGCACTGTGTACACTGAGATGTAGTTCGAATTTGAATGAAATATAATACCACTTATGAGTGTCAGTCAGTTAAGTGCCATACGTGATACACGCTTGGGCGATCATGTCTCGAAAGAAACATGACTGACTGGGCAGAAGATTATCCCGCAGTAGGTTGTCATTGCTTTCTGCGGTAGATTGGTTACCAGCCAAGGCTATAGAACCCAATCTGTTCTGCTATTTAACCTATAACTGGAGGGAAGAGACGGATTAATATCTTTCCCAAGGGTATTTACGTGTAAGTGAATGCAATGAATTCAACTGGAATTTGAACTCGGCTCGCCGGTTTCTCATTCCGAGCCGATATCCACTGCACCACAAAGCACATCCTATGATGACTTATGAGAGTACATAGAGAATTATAACACAACACTGCCGGGAAGTCAATAAAAAGATAAGAAGGTAAAGTATTATTTACATTTTTCGGATGATTGTACTCATCTTAAAATACTCACGGCATTTCGGCCGTTGTATGCACAAACCTTCAAGTGACTGAAATTTTGAACCGATGAAGGCTAGAGCGTACAATGGCCCAAACATCGTGAATATGACAATAAAAGAGAGGACAACGGTCAGAATAATGTAAATAATGTATTTGCATCATGGCAGAAATATAGACAAATAACGTAGAAAATATGGACATTAAATTACGAATATATATGCCTGAAACCAACATGGCCCAGGAGGCAAAGTCGTGAATGAAACAGTCTCAAGCATTGAACGCATGATAGGGCAGGTGATGGTCAAGGGTGGATCTGCCCGGCCCCAGCATCGTCTTTTTACGTTAACTCCACTCTTTCTCTTTTCCTCGAAAGTGGAAAAACCAAAATGAATTGCTCTTTGCTAGGTTGGACGTTCGACAACTTCTGTTTCCCAGGTATTACGGATAATACTGTCTTGAGGAAAAAAATAAAATTCAGTTGGTATTTGAATCTGCATTTTTGGGACTTTATAATCTGATATACCGTTAAAGAGTCCGCTGTATGCCACAGAGAAAGGCCATAAAATTAAGTGTGTGGGCACATCCTAGCAAAATGAGGTACATCTTAAACAAATTCCCTCCATTGGCATTACTACGTTGATTTTCTTTCACCTCAAACCATGATAACCATTCAAGATATATATATATATATATATATATATATATATATATTACCCTCCTTTCACGCTAATCGACAAATCGTCAATAGCGAGACAGTGTCGACTCAATTAGAAGGTCAATAGCACGACAATTTAGGCTCAGTCGATCAGAGAGACAATAGCGAGGCAACGTCGGCTCAGTTCATTAGAGAGACAATAGCGAGGGAGCGTCGGCTCAGTTCATAAAAGAGACAATAGAAAGGTAGCGTCAGCTCAGTTCATTAGAGACACAA
The DNA here is from genome assembly GCA_037127315.1 of Ascarosepion bandense. Classification (NCBI taxonomy): domain Eukaryota; kingdom Metazoa; phylum Mollusca; class Cephalopoda; order Sepiida; family Sepiidae; genus Ascarosepion; species Ascarosepion bandense. The sequence goes on from JBBBDQ010001878.1 coordinate 878,511, forward strand.
TAGCGAGGTAGCGTCGGCTCAGTTCATTAGAGAGACAACAGCGAGGTAGCGTCGGCTTAGTTCATTAAAGAGACAATAGCGAGGTAACCTCGGCTCAGTTCATTAGAGAGACAAGAACAAGGTAAGGTCGGCTCAGTTCATTATAGGGACAATAGCGAGATAGCTTCGGCTCAGATCATTAGAGACACAATAACGTGGTAGCATCGGTTCAGTTCATTAGAGAGACAATAACGAGGTAGCCTAGGCTTAGTTCATTAGAGAAACAATAGCGAGGTAGCCTCGGCTCAGTTCATTAGAGAGACAATAGTGAGGCAGCCTCGGCTCAGTTCATTAGAGAGAAAATAGCGATGCAGCGTCGGCTCAGGTCCTTAGAGAGACAATACCGAGGTAGCGTCGGCTCAGTTCGTTCTCTTTACTCCCAGTTATTAAACTTTACTACCAATTATGAAAGCTGTTTCTACGTGTTTTATCTTTAACTGTGGCTTGTTATTTTATTTCTTTGCAATGATTATGCCGTCGAGTTGTGAAGAATATAAACACACACACACACACATATATATATATATATATATATATATATATATATATAATCTAAAAGGATAATCAGGTAGTTCAATCCGAAAAACCCGATCCTATCAATATTAATTTCATTAATATTAAAATTGATCAAGGTGGCGGGCTCAATTCAAATATTATATTCTAATTACAGAGCCAAATATAGAAATAAAACATAATTTCGATGTTTAAATTCGTTAAAAGACGATTATAAAAAAAATTCTACACTATTATAATGTAGATATAAAGTGAGGGATCAATTCGAGATTAGAATCTATACATAAACTGGTTGCTCCCTTTATGGCCTCAGTCATCCTTCTCTTACCCTCTTCTTGACACCCCCTATAACCTGTCACTCTTTCTCATAACTTTCCTACTATGTAACCCACTATAAAACAGTGGCAGTAAAATGTCTTGCTTGGGGCCACACGATTATAAAAAAAAATCTTAATTTTGACAAATAGGAAAAAGCATTAACCGCATCCTGAAGAAAAAGAAAAAAGTCAAATTTCTCGACCCGATATAAAATTAATTTTCTAACCAATGAAAGGAAGCGATTTTCAAAACTGAGCGAGATGTTAACAAGCCAATAAAGAAAGTCGTATAAGTCAGAGATGAAAGGAAGCGATTTTCAAAACTGAGCGAGATGTTAACAAGCCAATAAAGAAAGTCGTATAAGTCAGAGATGAAAGGAAGCGATTTTCAAAACTGAGCGAGATGTTAACAAGCCAATAAAGAAAGTCGTATAAGTCAGAGATGAAAGCGAGATTAGACACCGCCAAGATGTGGTAAAAGAAAATTCAACCCACTGACCCGGACATAAGGTCCCGTCACACATTTATTCTCCTTCTTCTCGTGTACTAATTTCCTTTACCTCTTCTTTGATCCCACCATTCAAGCCGACAACAAAGAAGAAGACAACAACTACAGCAACAACTAAAAGATACTTCAACTGATTCCTAAAAATCAACGTCACGATAAGTAGCATTTTCCTTCATTGCTTTTCCTTTCTGTTCACTTTTTCGCCGTCATAAAAAAAGAGAGGAACACAAACTTCATTACCCTCCTGTTAATTCTGCATAAATACATAATTGCTACTTACAACTCTGGATTCACTTAACTCCTTGCTACTCTTTCTCTTGGAGCATTTAACTCCTATCAGTCAGTTAAGTGCCATACATGATACACGCCTGGGCGATCATGTCTCCAAAGAAACATGACTGACTGGGAAGAAAATTTTCTGCGGTTACAGTCTTTGTTGGCTGCCTGATTCATGTCATATAATTAGAGTTGATTTCGTCAGTAATCACTCTTTTATTTCAATTTCGTTACAAACGACAGAAAAGCTACAATGATTAATTTCCTTGATTGGCTTGGTTAATTAAGTCAGTCAGTTGAGTGCCATACGTGATACACGCTTGGGCGATCATGTCTCGAAAGAGACATGACTGACTGGGCAGAAGATTATCTCGCAGTAGGTTGCCATTGCTTTCTGCGGTAGACTGGTTGCCGACCAAGGCTATAAAACCCAATCTGTCCTGTTATTTCACCCATGACTGGAAGGAATATGCGGATTAATACCTTTCCCAAGGGTATTTGCGCGTAAGTGAATGCAATGAATTCAGCTGGAATTCGAACTCGGCTCCCCGATTTCTCGTTCCGAGCCGATATCCAATGCACCACAACGCACTTTCTGGTTAAGACAGCCATCAAATATGTGCCCTATTTTCACGACAATAGACTGACCGCGGTTACTTTCTTTGTTAACTAACCGTAATAGAAAGTACTGATGGAATAACAATCCACAGTTCGTGGAATTTGCTTTTTTGTTTAAGTGCTCTATATGTGGTAGTGCAATATGTAATAATAGATTTATTATTATTGGTAGTTATAATAAAAATATTGTTTAACCGCTACACAAGAGCTGTTGCGTTTCAATACTATCAATTGTTCCTCATTGGGCGATTTACGCTTTGCAAGTAGAGGATTATCATTGGATTCGAGGGGACAGATTTTTATTTTTAATCCTATTTTTCTATCCTTTTTTTTTCACCTGTAAATTCTTGCTACCTGTCTTTCTTTATTATTTTTCTCTTTCATGACATACTTTTTCTTTTCACTTGATGTCTTTTTGCCTCTCTTTTTAGCTTCCTTTCTCTATTTCGTTCCGAGTCGATAAGATTCTGTTTTAACATACAAAGTACTTATATTCTTCCAAGCTTCTGATGACTTTGGTAATCCTAAGTTGCATGGAGTTCGATTATGTTTGGCACAAGGACAATATAATAAACATTCAACCGTCTGCCTACTTTATTAGATAAAAGGTATAAATTCATTAACCACCGTTTGGACCAGTGAAATTTTACTTGTTGATCTACGTATAGGCAAAACTGTTTAATATTCGCTATCAAAGACATGAATGACGTTTTTAGAAAGTCTTTGACTTTCTATCACCTTGTTTGTGTAACATTTCTTTGAATAATTCATTATGATTCTGTATTACCATTCTTGATTTACTTTCTTATCGCTTAGAATTAATTCTTCGACAAAGACTGCTTAGAAATCGGCACGTTTCGAATAAGCAAACCTTGTATTTTCAAGAAGAAATACAGTTTTGTTTGAAAAGATCATAGATTACCAAATAACTAAATATAATTTTAGTAAATATTATATACACTATATACATATGTCATGATATATTAGTAGGATCGTGCAGTCAAAATTGAGAGTAAAATGTTAATCTCGTCACGCCGTTTAAAATGGCGACAATATGTACATTGATATACCTACTATTGAGCATCTTACATGAAGACCTAAAAAAAAAAAGAATAATAATCCCAAAACTTTAATTCGACAGGATATATATATATATATATATATATATATATATAAAACAAAATTTCGATGTTTAAATTCGTTGATTAGCATTTGCTATGAGGACTTCTTTGCGTCTTCAGCAACGAAATATTTATTTAATCCAATTTAAAAGACTAAAAGAATTTATACCGGCAGAAGTAAAAAAAATTCACATCCACAGGAAAATAAAATGGGGTGGGATTAATAATTTTTGAATTGAAAGAAGTAAACAGGGAAGTAGACAGATACCTATGAAAGGCAAAAGGAAAAAAAGAAAAAGGAAAGGAAAGGAAAAAAGAAAAAAGCAAGAAGGAAAAAGGAAAAAGGTTTCCTTTCCTTTCCTTTTTCCTTTTGCCTTTCGTTCCCTCTGCCACTTCTAATCACCCTGAAATGGTTAAATTTCAACTTTTAAACTCTCAACTCAGATAAAGGAGAGGAGTGTCTTCTAATAACAGACATATGTAGCCCCAAGCAAGGCATTTTACTGCCACTGTTGTGTAGGGGGTTACATAGTAGGAACGTTATGAGAAAGAGTGACAGGTTATATAGAAGGTATCAGGAAGCGGGTAAGAGAAGGATGACTGTGGCCATAAAGTGAGGGATCAGTTTATACATTGATTGTAATGTAGAATTGATCCCCCGCTTTATATCCACATTATAATACTATAGAATTCTTTTTTTTTTATAATCATATCGCCACAAGCAAGGCATTTTACTGCCACTGTTTAGTAGGTGGTTACATAGGAGGAAAGTTATGGGTGTCAGGAAGAGAGTATGAGACGAAAGAAAATACTGACGAGGGTTGGGTAGACGAAGAAAAAAGGATGAAACGAGAGCGAGAGGGGGGAATGCAAGTTAGTGAGGCAGATGACGATTGACTTTAGATTTGAAAAGCAAGTAAGCCACATTGGATTGCGAAATTTTCAAATACTGAAGAGAAGACTTAGTTATAATTCCGTATTCTTCACACTAAAACTGAGACGAAAATTCGAATCTTGTCAGAAGGCAGGACTTATTTACTAAGATTTTCGAATGCACATAACTTAAATTTAGAAAATATCAAACAATAGGAAATGCACTGATGTACAAAAGGATGATTTTGATAGGAGGTATTAGCATATGTTTAGTCTTAGTAAATTTATGACGGGTGAAATCTGGAAAACGACAAATCGAGGAGTCGAGTTCGAATTCCAGTTGAATTTTTGCATTCACTTACGCGCAAATACACTTGGGAAAGGTATTAATCCGTCTCTTCCGTCCAGTTAAGGGTTAAATAACAGGACAAATTGGGTTCTATAGCCTTGGTCGGCAACCAGTCTACCGCAGAAAGCAATGGCAACCTACTGCGGGATAATCTTCTGCCCAGTCAGTCATGTCTCTTTCGAGACATAATCGCCCAAGCGTGTATCACGTATGGCACTTAACTGACTGACTGAATATAATAGTTGGAATAATGATTAAGGCTTCTACTGGTCATAAAGTGGGGGATCATTTTATTACTTCATAACAATAGGAAACCGATCCCCCACTAATTACTACATAATAATATAATACATTTCTTTCCCCTCTAGCTATGAGTCAAATAACAGGACAGATTGGGTTCTATAGCCTTGGTTGGCAACCAGTCTACCGCAGAAAGTAATGGCAACCTACTGCAGGATAATCTTCTGCTCAGTCAGTCATGTCTCTTTCGTGACATGATCGCCCAAAGCATGTATCACGTATGGCAATTAACTGACTGAGTGCAAATAATAGTTTGAAACATTATTAAGGCTTCTACTGGGCATAAAGTGGGGGACCAGTCTTCTATTGTTAGGAAGTAATAAACTGATCCCCCACTAATTACTACTTAAAATATAATACATCTCTTCTCCCTCTAGCTATGAGTCAAATAACCAGACAGATTGGGTTCTATAGCCATGGCTGGCAACAAGTCTACTGCATAAATTAATGGCAGCTTACTACGGGATAATCTTCTGACCAGTCAGTCATGTCTGTTTCGAGACATGATCGCCCAAAGCGTGTAGCACTTAATTGAAATAGTAAAAATAGCAATCAGTACCACAAATTTAGTTGTTAGTTGCAAGTCGCCAAAATATCCCATCGAGGCTGATGCGTGTTTAAATGGAAGTGAAATAGAGGACATCGTGGTCGATATTTTACGTTGAAGAATGAGACAGTTGGAAGAGACCTTCTCAATCGCAGACTTCCTGGGGTTTGCTTGATGTGAAGACAATTCTAAACGGGCCATAACTGATCGGTCATCTGCTACTTTTATCAAAACCCTTCACTATAATGCGCACTTTTGGCTGCGATGCATGTACCCGATATGCATTTATACATGATGTGTATATTCGGCTTCGGATATTTGTACTCATGCATTGCTTTATGGGCGTACTATTATCTTGCCTAATAATAATAATAATAATAATAATAATAATAATAATAATAATAACTAGAAACTTTCAGGCAAATATTATGCATAATAATATGGATCCAAAATGCAGGTTTTGTGATAAACACCAAGAAACAATAGACCACCTAATCTCAGGCTGTTCTGTGCTTGCCCCAAATGAATATAAAAATCGCCACGATAGAGTTGGGCAATATTTACATTGGACAATGTGCAAACATTATGGAAAAGCTCTAAACAAACACTGGTATGAACATCACCCAGCACCGGTTACAGAAATAGAAGATGTCACCATTCTATGGGATTACACCATCTACACAGAAAAATTGAAGCAAACAGGCCAGACATTACTGTTAAAAACCAGAAGGAGAAAACTTGTCTATTAATTGATATGGCTTGTCCAGCGGATTGTAACATAGCAATCAAGGAATTTGAAAAACTGTCAAAATATAAAGACCTGGAAATTGAAATAGAAAAAATGTGGAAATTGAAAACAAGAGTTGTGCCAGTGATAGTAGGTGCACTTGGAATGATAAAAAATGGAACAAAACAACACATTGAAAGAATCCCTGGAAACCCCAGCTTAAGAGACATACAAAAATTGTCTTATTAAGTACAGCCCACACAGTAAGGAAAACTTTATCTATTTAATGCTAGGGATGATAGGGAAGATAGAAAAACATGAAATGGAGCCATAACAACACGCCACAACCTGCCTTAGGTCTCCCCGCAGACTTGGTTGGTAGTGAGACCAAAGCAGAAATCGAAATATGATAATAATAATAATAATAAACGAAATGTTTCATCTAATCCTTTCAGTTTTTTTTTTTCAAAATTTTCAAAAGGAATGGCAACAACAAAAAGAGGAAAAAGGAAGACAGTTTTTACCAATGCTTAACAATATTTCCACAGCTTGTTCCCTCTGATGTATATTTCAAAAATTACATACAAATGTGAAAATATATATACACTAGCAGTATAGCCCGGCGTTGCTCGGGTGTAATGAAAGCTTTAAAACTAATCCATGGTCCTGGAGCTCAGATTCAGCCTAAAGAATATTTGAAATAATAAAATAATTGCGACAATTTACCAATCGCATATATATATATATATATATATATATATATATATATATATATATATATATATACTTGCAGTATAGCCCGGCGTTGCTCGGGTGTAATGAAAACGTTAAAACTAATCCATGGCCCTGGAGCTCAGACTCTTTGGACGTTAGCACGAAAGACTAAAAAGCAATAGTTGTTTCCAGTTAAAGCGAAACCGTAGACTGAAAAAAAAAATGAATGTATGTAAGTCAAATTTTGATTTCCTGGTATCGATATCAAATCAGTTTTTTTCGTCGTAAACTGAATTTTGAAGGATAAATAGTCCTCTGAGTAAATGGTATCATGGCTGAGACTAAGAACTACAATTATACCTACTTAGAGCCAAACCCGAAGCAAAAACTAAAATAAAAGGTCTGAAAAAAATACAAACATACAGGCAAATAGACAGACGCACACACAAACATCTTGCCTTTTATATATATATTATCGATTTTCTGCACTATTGTAAGAACTGCAACCTTGAAACTTCTGAATATCGTTTTTTATGCCTTTGAGTGTCTATGAGTGTATGAAATTTGATTAAAATCGGACCACTCCTTCTATAACCCGAGCTTTTCGATTTTCGATATTTATTGGGGGTACCTCGACACAAAACCTAGCTAAGAACATTCGCAGACGCTTATATTACAAGTGCGTAAATTTTCAAGAAAATCGGTTCAGCCGTTTCGGAGTCTATAGGTAACGGACACACACACAAAGTTCCATTTATAAATAAGTTTAGATTTAGATATATTTTGTTTACTGGATTGTGAGAAAATTTAATAAAGTACAATTGACCTCTGGTAGGGTTCGAACATATTTCACTTCTGATACGATCTAATTAAACAAAGACAAGTGGCCAGTATTAATATCAGATTATAATTGCATGCAAAATATTGAATGGAAGATGTAAGTCAGTACGCGTTTCTCGAATATACGATATCTGTTTATATTTTTTATACTATATTGTTGTATTTTTTATTCATTGAATCATTAACTGCCATTGTGGTCGCATATGAGGATTTCTCTCTGCTCTTTTTAGTGATTTTTCGAATTTTAGATTCACAATAGATCATCTTCGTTTGGATAGCAGCGGGTACGCAATTCAATATCGACCTGTTTCAACTCAAGAAATGGAATGTTTTAGGTTTTTTTTTTTTGGTAATCTTTTTTTTATCAAGAGAATTGTCAAAATCAAAAATTTTGGATATTGTTAGAAAAAGCTAGATGTAAACGTAAGTTTTATTCTAAGAGTCTCTTTTCTCATACTTCTCGTCCCTGGAATTCTCTTCAAGTTTCTTGTTTCCCTGCCAACTACAATGTTCAAGATTTTAAAAATGCAACATCAATTTATTTTTTAAATCATTTCAAACCAGGCAAGGCAGGACTGCCACAAGTGAGCAGGGGGTTACAGTGAGAGTAAAGACTGGATCTTTAGGTTGAGAGAGAAGAAATGGATTTTTGCATTTCCAAAGGGTATTTGCTCGTAATTGAATGAAACGTAGTCGACTAAAGAAGAGCAGTAAAAAAAAATTAAAAAAAAAAAAAGCAAAAGGAAAATAGAAGAGAGACAAAAGAGACGCCAGAGCTCTCCACCCCCCTGAATCAGCCTACTCTACTATGCAGTAGCTGTGGACCTATTTCACATCAAACATAGGGCTCATTTCATTTTACACAGGAATATAGATGAGCACTGTTGTGGATTCCAGGTGAGGAACCACACAAAATAATTAACAACAAACCAGATATTCAAGATAGAAAAATAAGTTATATTAAACGTAAAGATACAAACTTAGTAATACAGGAATATGATTAGCAAGGAATATATATATATATATATATATATATATATATATATATATATATAGTAAATAGCTAACCTAGAGAGCCAACGAACCTACCAAGGTTTCACCAAATTGGATCTTCAGGGAGAGAGACCAACTTTCCCTGAAGATCCAATTTGGTGAAACCTTGGTAGGTTCGTTGGCTCTCTAGATTAGCTATTTACATTGTTTGCTCTACTTGCGTATTGAGCACTTTTGTTTTAGGTTACTCGTCTCAGGTTTTTTTCTTTGGGCTGTTTTCGTCACCTTTTTGGAGATGTTCACGATGTTTCAACGGTTGTATTTTCCGAACTTCTTCAGGATCTGTCTATGTTTCTGAGATGAGGCATTTTAATTAATTACACTATTTACGTTGTTTTTACTGTTGTCGACACCTTTTTTTTTTAATGGTATCACCCCGAACAAGGCGGTAACGCCATTGATGTTCAGGGGGAAACGTAATAGTGAAAAGATTAGAAAAGAGAAAGCCGGAAACCACATCCTAAACAGGGAACAAGGGATGAGCCTCTTCACCTGTTCAATAGACGTAGGTGGAGTGTGAACCGGGCGATAGATAGATCTATCTACTCCAATTACGATAGATCTATCTACTCCATGGTGATATTCACGATGTTTCAACGGTTGTATTCTCCGAACTTCTTCAGGATCTGTCTATATTTCTGAGATTTTTTTTCTTAATCATTTCACCCAAAGTAAGGCAGTTTTACTGCCACTGGAGCACAGAGGGTTACATACGAGGAGAATGATAAAAAAAGAGGAACAATTTATAAGGGATATCAGAGAATGGGTAAGAAAAGGATGAAAATACTGGTGTGAAGAGAGCTACTGAGACTAGAGTAGATGGGGAAAAATATGAAGGAAAGGATGCGAGTCAGAGAGACAGAAGATGGCAATTGACCATACATTTAAATTCCTGGAGATTGTAGCTGTCAGGGAAGTAAGTATTTTGTTTTTATTCGTTTCACCCCAACCGTAAGTATTTTTTTTATTAGTTTCGCCCCAACCGTTGTTATCCTCATCTTTGTTGCCATATTCATGATGTTTCAGCCGTTGAACGATCCGGCCTTCATCAGGATCTCTTTATTTCTTTGAGATATTGTAACAATTTACATGGATAAAAGCATTGGGTAAAATCATACAGTAACTTGACCCAAATATATTAATTATTTGAGGGGAATCAACTGAGATATCTAGAAGAGGTATGGCACGTGGAACGAGAAAAATCTACCCCAGTGAACTAAATAAATGATTCGGTTTGAAATTTTAATCTATATCGACTGAAGAAAGCCGGACTATGTTAACAATATGAATAATTAAAGTACATTATCTCTTTTCCCGCCTGTGAAACTCTCTTCCATATTCTTGCCTTCCTGACGTGCTGCAACCTCCAGTGATTTAAATGCAATGTCAATACCCATCACTTAACCACTTGGCTCTAGTTCTTTCTACATCACCTTGTATATCTTTTCCTTTCTCTCTATCTTCGCAACTCTCATCACACCTGTATTCCCATCCTTCTCTTGCTACTTTCTCTGACCCCTCCTGTAACTGGTTCGTCTTTCTCTTTACTCTCCTCCTATCTAATCTTTCTCTCTTATGTAGCCCCCTTCGCATCAGTCTTTCTACATCACCCTGTATATCTTTTCCTTACTCTCTACCTTTACAACTGTCATCACACCTGTATTCCCATCCTTCTCTTGTTTATTTCTCTGACCCCTCCTGTAACTGGTTCGTCTTTCTCTTTACTCTCCTCCTATCTAATCTTTCTCTCTTATGTAGCCCCCTTCGCATCAGTCTTTCTACATCACCCTGTATATCTTTTCCTTTCTCTCTACCTTTGCAACTGTCATCACACCTGTATTCTCATCCTTCTCTTGCTCCTTTCTCTGACACCCCCTGTAACTAGTTCGTCTTTCTCTTTACAATCTCCTCAAAGATAAAGAAGTATCTTCAAGCAAGAGAAATAAAGAAACTAGTACTGAACTGCTATGTAATATCTGTCCGCCTATAGGGTAGTGAATGCTGGGCAATCTCTCCAAAGATGAAGAAGACACTTCAAGCAATAGAAGCAAAGTATACAGAACTGTTACGTGACATTAGTCTTCTCATATGGCAGTGAGTGATAGACAATCTCTTCACATATGAAGAAGAGACTTGAGGCGATAGAAATATAGTTCTCCGGGAGGAGGCGGAGAATATAATGTAATTAACATGTGAGTAATGACAAAATTTTTAAAGAAAATAGAAACAAAATTGAAGCTTATATTTACAATCAGAAAAAAATATCAGTTGAAAGTTTAAGGATAGATAATGAGGAACTGGTAACGAATTCAGCAGATATACAAAGATAGAAAGGAGCATAAGACAAGGATGGGTCTTTTCACCGGATCTATTTAACTTGAACAGCGAGACTATTCTGAGGACCCTAGATGTTATGCCAGGATTTGTCATCGAAGGCCACAATTTGAACAACATAAGATATGCAGATGATATAGTACTGATAGCAGACAGGGAAACGAAATTACAAGACCTCCTACAGAAGGTAGCTGAAGAGAATGACAAGAAGGGACTACAAATAAACTGCAAAAAAACCTAATGCATGTTCATCAGCAAAAAGAGCAGCCCAAAATGCCAAATACAGGTGGAGGATATTAAAATCAAGCAGGTACAAAAAAGTGTTTTAACAGAGGACGGAAAATGCGACACAGAGATCCGAAAGCGAACTGACATGGTGAAAGACGTATTCCAGAAACTGAGTAGAGAATTAAGAGACAGGAAAAATTCACTAAAAACAAAGAAGAGAGTTCTGGATTGTTATGTGATGTCAGTTCTTCAATATGGCACTGAATGCTGGACAATATCATTGTAGATGTAGGAAAAACTTGAAGTAGTTGAATTGTGGTTCTACAGAAAGATACTGCCGATATCAAGGATCGAGCTCGTGAGAAATGATGAGGTTTTGGTAAGGATGGAAACGAAAAGGAAATTAATTCTGAGCATCAGGAAGAGACAGCTAAAGTTCTTGGGACATGCAATGAGAAAGGGGGGCTCGGAGAACCTGATACTAACAGGCCAGATAGAACTTAGAAGAGACAGAGGAAAACAGTATGTAACGTACTGGTCTGGCCTGAGCGGGTGGAATGCAGAACGGGAGTTGCGTGTAGTAACAGGAGATAGTGTGCTAAGTGCCACCAGAGATAGGGAAACGTGGAAGGCCATGATCGCCTACGTCCTGAAAGAACAGGGCACATAGAAGAATGTATATGCCAACTGTTTATAAGAAATTATTATGTGGATATGAAATGGGGGCTCAATTCTGTACTATAATCACTATATAAACTGATCCCTCATTTTGCGGCCATGCTAGTTTTTATACATTTATATTCTAGATTTATGGGCTTGAGCTAGTGGATTACAGAGCGGGGTTTGGGTGGTGTAACAGGAGATAGCGTGCTAAGTGCCACGAGGGATAGAGAAACATGAAAGGCCATGATCGCTTACGTCCTGAAAGGACAGGGCACATAAAAGAATATATATGCCAACTGTTTATAAGAAATTATAATGTGGATATGAAATGGGGGATCAGTTCTATACTATAATCACTACATAAACTGATCCCTCATTTTGAGGCCATGCTAGTTTTTATACATTTATATTCTAGATTTATGGGCTTGAGCTAGTGGATTACAGAGCGGGGTTTGGGTGGTGTAACAGGAGATAGCGTGCTAAGAGCCACCAGGGATAGGGAAACGTTGAAGGCTATGATCGCCTACGTCCTGAAGGGACAGGGCACATAGGAGAAGAAGAAATAGAAGAATGAGGAAATAATGCTTGGAGGATTGGGCATTCACAAGGCATATTGAAGGCCAGAGATACATAGAGAAACCTCAGGATTAACATCGAAAAGAAAGATATATTAACCGCAACAAAAATTGGAAGTTGTGGAGAGCTATGATCGGCGTCGTCCTGAACATACAGAAGAAAGCATGGAAAGGAATTAACATTCCACTGTAATAAAGACTGAGGATAAAACATTCGATAAAAATGTTAATTATTATAAAAGGGTTCAGATCGGGAATTTGAGTAGGGGACTAAGAGTTGATGACTGAAACCCTTGCCGTGACAGATATTACTGTGTCAAATAAATTTATTGCCAATTCTTTTTTCGGTCTTTTAGGAGCACTCCATTAGGGAAAAATGTCGCCAAATCTTAGCATCCCCAAGCCTTCCCCGTTTTTCTGGACTGAGTCAGTTTCAACAGGAAATTGTCAAACATGGCAACGGAAGGCATGAATTCCTAACACGAAGGGAACATTTGAAAATGTTTTTCATACGTTTATTTTAATGCAGACATGTTCTTAAATATGAGTGCACATATATTTAAGCACTAGGAGTATAGCCCGGCGTTGCTCAGATATAATGAAAGCTTTAAAACTAATCCATAGTCCTGGAGCTCATACTCAGCCTAAATAATATTTGTGTGAAGTTTGGTGAGAATCGGATAAAAATTGTGGATTTGTGTAAAGGACATACAGACAGATAAACAGACACACACACACACATCTTGCCCTTTATATATATATATATATATATATATATTATTGGAAGAACTGCAACCTTGAAATTTCTGAATATCATTTTTTATGTCTTTGTCTATGGGTGTATCAAATTTGATTAAAATCGGACCACTCCTTCTACAAACCAATTTTTTAGATGATCGATTTTCGATATTTATCGAGCGTACCTCGACACAAAACCTAACTAAGAACACTCGCAGATGCTTATAGTACAATTGTGTAAATTTTCAAGAAAATTGGTTCAGCCGTTTCGGAGTCTATAGGTAACGGATACACACACATACACACACACAGACAAAGTTCCAGTTATAAATAAGTTTAGATATATACAGGGATACCGTTATGACACACGCATGCACACACACACACACACACACATCACACACACATATACATACATATATTCACACACACATACATACATATATATATATATATATATATATATATATATATAGAATAAAAATTGTGAGAGGCCGTAAACATTTTATTTTAAGTGTATATTTATTGTTGCTTAAAAATGTTATATATGTTATGATTTTTTAAGAGTTCATAATGCTATTTGTGACGCTACACGTGTTTCGAGTCTAAGATTGACTCTCTTCAGGCGAATTAATTTGTGGTTTTACATATCGGGTTCCTTTTGTTTCTGAGGGCCAAGTCCTTGTTTATATAGCTAAGCTGACAAGTAAACTATCTGTTTGTCAACTTAACTATATAAACTTGGTTGGTAGAAAGGTCGTTAAAAATGTTCCCAGGAGTAATTGCCGGAAAGAGTTTGTGCGTATGTATGTGTGAGCGTTTGTTTGTTAGGAGTGTCTTTGAAGTCTCCGCTCGGTCCTTCGGGTTTTGGTCAGTTATTAAGTAGCTTGGTGAACAGTGAAGAGAAAGATAAGAGAGAAGGGAGAGGCAACAATGATACCATAGCTTGACGTTTGTCAAGGGACGTGTTCGTATTTTCTCTACTGTCGATTGTTTTCTTCGTCCTTTTATTTCGTCTTTGGGGCTCCAAACAAGTCATTTGGGAATTCACACACGGATTTAATTCTGGGCTTCCCATTGAACGATAAACAAAATTCACGTTGGCTCGCGAAAAGGGTCCGTAAAAGGAATTTGATATTTATTTATTTTTTTTAATTAAAGATTATTTGAACTTTTGTTCTATTTTTAAGTGTTTCCTAGTTTTCTATTTGTCAAAACACATTTCACACCGAGGTGTTAAAGTTCGTGAGATTTGTGTGCGAAGTTTGTACATTCCAGAAAATCCGTTTTTACTATTTTTCTTTCTTTTTTTCTAACAAAATCAATGAATCACATTTGAATGTTGAATTTTTTTATTCACTACATATATATCAATGGATATATATATTATCTTACGTCGGTAGCACGACTCAGAGTTTCATGCGTTATGCAATTATCAGATGCATATTTTGAACTGACCGTTTAAGAGATTTGAAATTAAATATATTCGATGTTCATGGAAGTTAAATCTTTTACTGTTAGGGAACTATTTTTTAAATTATCAAGGGTATATATATATATATATATATATATATATATATATATATATCACGTCTATTGGACAGGTGAAGAGGCTTATCCCTTGTTTCCTGTTTAGGATGTGGTTTTCGGCTTTCTCTTTTCCAATCTTTTCACTCCTATGTAGCCCCCTGCACATCAGTGGCGTTACTGCCTGAATCGGGCTGATATGATTAAATATATATATATATATATATATATATATATATATATATATCAGCATGCACTGTGGTTATAGAAGAATCCAAAGGAGTATCCTGTACATACAGTCGTAGGATAACTCAATAATTCAAGAGAGCTCTAAATATTTATGTATATAAATACATATAGAGCAAATATAAGAAAAATTAAGTTGGACACGTTATTTCATGGTAAATCGGAAGCTGATGATGGTTCGCCTGAAATAGGACTATAACTCCGATTTACCATGAAATAACGTCTGCCTTAATTTTTCTCATATATATATATATATATATATATATATATATATTGTTAAATATAAGAGACAATGAATGTCTGTTATATTTAATCATAGGGTACGTCAAAATAAACATAACACTATTAACTTATACTATTGCAACCAAATACATAATCATTAAAAACAAGATGAAAAAAAACTCTCAAAAACATAATACGTAGAAAGGTTAAACCAATAATAATAATCAAATTAAGGTCATCATATATTATAAAAAATTTAAAACAATTGACCTCATAGTTTCTAATAACCCTACAAGCACACAACTAAAACTTCTTGAGCACCAATATAGTGTGAGTCATAGTCGCTCATATTCTGCAGATATACAACCCACGCTCACACACATACACAGACCACTACACTGACCGACACACAGAAAAAACACACACGCACGCACATACACGAACACACTTAGAAATATATATATATATATATATATATATATATATATATATATATAAATAAATATATGACCAGATGTAACCGTGACTTTATTAAGTGTGGGTTAATAAAATCACCTTTAAATCCGGTCATAACACATTACATTGCATTTGAATACATGTTTCTGTTGTCAATTCGCGCTCTCACGCGGTGTGACGTCATAGAATCGCATTGCAAATTTACGAACTGCGTTTGCTATTTGGTAACTGTTATCGTTGCTTAGCAACGTTTCATGTCATCACAAGATAAAATCATTTTTGATGGTGGATGTTTTTATGTTAACGTCCTTGTAACCTCTCTGAAGATGGCTCATGTGAACCGAAAGCTTAGAACCAACTTAATAAAAAAATATCCAAATGTTGGAGAATTTTTGTCTTCACCTGAAATTAAAGCCAAAATACGGTGTTTAGAACGGCTCATGATTAAACATGACTGACATTCATTGTCTCTTATATTTAACATTATATGTTTAGAAAATTATCTACTGCCTATATATATAGCACCTAATGAGACAGACGAACCTACCTAGGTTTCACCAAAACGGTTCGTCACGTATCCAGCTTTCTCTGACGATCTGTTTAGGTGAAACCTAGGTAGTTCGTCTGGCTCATTAGGTGCTAATTATTTAGTTTGCTCTCCCTCTGTATTGAGCGCTTTCTGTTAGATGGTGACTTTCTTTGGGATTCGTGCTGATTTCGGTCCAAACAATTTTGACTGCCTTTCATGCCCTAAGCTCTTTCTCGTTTTTACAACCATTTTTTCCTTCGTTTAATAGTTTTCGAGACGATTATAAATATAATCTCATATGTATATATATATTGAATTGTTTGAACATTATTTTTTTATCGATACTCGTATTTAAGTAGATATTCTGTTTTTAATGAAACAGTATTATATATTTATATCTACAGGTCTGATTATTTACGATAAATTTATATTACGAAAATGTGTGCCATTCGGTAGGATTCGATTCTGCGACCCCCTATCTAGATAGGGGAAGCTACCATTTGATCTGGTAACGTCTTAGACCCCTCGACCACGAATAGCCTCCAGTCTAAACGAGGTTTTTATCAAGCCTATATAATTATTTAGTTTACAGATATGTTTGTTTACGATGGATCGAAAATTGTGTTATATAGGCTTGATATAAAAGGTTTGAATCCTGCCGAATGGCACACATTTTCGTAATAAAAATTTATCGTAAATAATCAGGCCGGTAGATGTAAATATATAATACTGTTTCATTAAAAACAGAATATCTGCTTAAATACGAGTATCGATAAAAAATAATGTTCAAACAATTAATTTCAAATTGTCGGTTGCTTATAACCAAGATTCGTTAAAATTCGTTGATTTCCGTAATATATATATATATATATATATATATATATATATATATATATATATATATATATATATGGTTATGTCTTGAAGGCTGTCACAATGCGTTGAGTAAAATAAAGGAAGGTAAAGAAGTTTTTGGGTATTACCAATTTATTAAACATTAATATTTCGAGATCAAAATCTCATCTTCAGAATGGCAGAGAAGCGTGTGTCTGTCCGAGTGTGTTCTTGGCCTTTCAAAGAATGGTCATTCCTGGCTGACTGTCTGCTGCTGCTGTCATTAATTTTTTTTTTATAATTTTATTTTTTACTGTGTTTATGTATGTGTGTGTGTTTGTGTGTGTGTGTGTGTATGTGTGTGTGCGTGTGTGTGCGCGTGTTTATGGTATATATGTGTGATTTATAGTTGGGGCCTTTTTGGTCTGATGATATGTATATATATATATAATGGATCCTCTTACAACTTTTGTTTCTCGCAGGGTTGTCTTGTATATAGACTGGATAAATTCGCTGTGAATATTACCGTATAATCGAGGTAAATTTTCGTGATTTTATCTTGATAACCGTCGTATAAAACGACCAATTGGGACAAATAAGACGAAATTTAAATAACGATATTTATTTATTTATTTATTTGATTATTTATTTTATTCATTACAAAAGGGAATGCCACTTGTACGTAGGTGGTTACAGGGAGTGAAGTTGAAAGAAAAGACTGAGTATAGGAAGGATAAACAAACGTAGAAAAAAGGAACAGGATGCAAGAAGATAAAAGGTGGAGATTAAAGTTGCATTTAAATTTGTTTAATCATTTCACCCCAGGTAAGGTTAGATTGCTACTAGTACGCAGTTGTCACTGGCCTTCGGGGTGAGCATACGAAATTAAGACTAGTTTAGACCGGTTTTGAACCTATCCACCGCGGTGCATAGGTAATGTTTTGACCAGTACATGGGCGTACGCGCTCAGATTCCCCACGTTAAAAAAGATCTTGTGTCACATTTCTCCCAAGCGTGTATCACGTATGGCACTTAACTAACTGACTGACACCCTCGTCTATTGAACAGGTCGCCCGGTTCACACTCCACCCACGTCTTTTGAACAGGTGAAGAGGCTCATCCCTTGTTTCCTGTTTAGGATGCGGTTTCCGGTTTTCTCTTTTCCAATCTTCTCACTTTTTTTTTTTCAATTGGAGTAGATAGACTAAACTATCGCCCGGTTCACACACCACCCACGTCTATTGAACAGGTGAAGAGGCTCATCCCTTGTTTCCTGTTTAGGATGTGGTTTCTGGCTTTCTCTTTTCCAATCTTTTCACTATTACGTAGCCCCCTCCACATCAGTGGCGTTACCGCCTTGCACTGGGTGATACGATTAAAAAAAAAAAAGAAGGGTAAATATTGAAGACTGAATACAAGGAGGACTGAGGAGAGGAAAAAAATGAACGGAATTCATGAAAAGAAGATGGCGTCTGAAATTTTGTTTAAATTTTTATTAGTCATTATAAAATCGTGTGGTTTAAAGTCAGGTGGGAAGGTCTAGAAGATATATTATTGAAGTAGAAATGTCTGTAGAATTTAGATATGCAACCAGTAAACAAATGCGATTGCTCATATGTATCTAGTGATTGATCGGCGGACCTGAACGAGACTATCACCACCTGTAAATTTGTTGTTTTTCATTCTTTTTTACTTTTTTCGGCGCAGTCTTACGCGTATGTGCGTTGTGGTGCAGTGGATATCGGCTCTTAACAAGAAATCGGGGAGCCGAGTTCAAATTCCAGCTGAATTCATTGCATTCACTTACACGCAAATACCCTTGGGAAAGGTATTAATCCACCTATTCCTTCCAGTTATGGATTAAATAACAGGACAGATTGGATTCTATAGCCTTGGTCGGCAACCAGTCTACCGCTGAAAGCAATGGCAACCTACCGCGGGATAATCTTCTGCCCAGTCAGTCATGTCTCTTTCGAGACATGATCGTCCAAGCGTGTATCACGTATGGCACTTAACTGACTGACTTATCAAAAAAGAAAATTGGAAAATATTCAATATTAAAAAATTTTAGCGGGGGCTCAGATTCTTATACAACTCCATAGTAAATCGATCCTCCATTTTGGAACCACTCGCTTTTGGGTCAATCTTTTTTCTTTTTTTTTTTTGGGCGGGGGACGAGTTGTTGGTCTTGTTTGTATCTTTTTCAAGTTTTCTTCAGTTATTACGATGGCATCTTCCTCGGAAACTCCAAGAATGGCTTTATTCAAAAAATTCGCAAAGAATTCAATAGTTGAATATGCGCAAGCAAAAAAAGGGTCGATTTACTTATAAGGTTGTATGAAAAACTGATCCCCAACAAATTGTTTAAATGTTGAAATTTTTACAAACTTTTTTGTCAATCGGAATGTTTTGAGTTTAATCGATAAGATTGCACCAAAAAAATGTAAAAAAAATAAAAATGCTAATCAACCAATTTACATGTGGTAGGAATGTCGTATCGGTTCCAAAAGGTAGGATCGATTGACTATAACTTTGTCGGACAAACTGAAACCTTCCCCCGCCTAAAATATTAAAATTTTTCCAATTTTTTTTTTTTTATTAATGAGAAACGATAAACGATAAGATTGCATTGAAAAAAAAAGTCAGAAAAAAAGAAAAAGCAAGAAATTTATGGGTGGTGGTAGTCTCCGTCAGGTCCGCGGATTGATCTATTAACAACTGTTCATATCATCTGTCTATCTATTTATTAGAAGTTTTCTTTTCAATCATTTCACCCCAAGCAAGGCGGCAACGCCACTAAAACGCAGAGGGTAACAGGGAGTGAAAGAGAAGACTGAGGAAAGGGCGAAAGATGAATGGAATTCAGGAAAATATAAGATGGTGATTGACATTGCATTTAAATATTGAAAACTAGAGTAAGTATTCTTGGAAATGGTATTAAACCGTCTCTTCCCTCCAGTTATGGGTTAAATAACAGGAGAGATTGGGTTTTATAGCCTTGGCTGGCAACCAGTCTACCGCAGAAAGTAATGGCAACCTACTGAGGGATGATATTCTACTCAATCAGTCGTGTCTCTTTCGAGACACGATCGCCCAAGCGTGTATCACGTATGATTTAACAGACTGACTGAGTTATTAGGAAAGCAAGTCAACGGAAGGGAGTTCAACAGTGAGAGAAAAATGTTGGAGTAGAAGTGGTAGTTACATTCAACCATTTCGATAGTAAAAGGGTGAGATCTGGATGCCAATTTCGAAGAACGCTTAAGTTCGTGTACCAGGGGCAACAGGAAAAAATTCCCCACAGAACAGTTGTCATGAAAATATTGGTAAGAATTTCAGCTGGAAGCCACGTCACGTCAGTGAGAAAGCGACTGAAATGAAGACGCCCGGTCAGGATTGATTACATTGCAGATGATTTGAAACTTGCCAAAAATCTCGAGATGAATAGCAGGAGTATCAGACTAAGTAAGTATATATATATATATATGTATACGCGCGCACACACACACACACACACACACACACACACACACGAAAGACTAAAAAGCAACAGTTGTTTCCAGTTGAAGCGAAACCGTAGACTGAAAGAAAAATGAATGGATGTAAGTCAAATTTTGATTTCCTGGTATCGATATCAAATAAGTTTGAATTTTGAAGGCTAAGTAAGTCCTCTGAGTAAATGGTATCCTGGCTGAGACTAAGAACTACAATTATACCTACTTAGAGCCAAACACGAAGAAAAAACTAAAATAAAAGCGCTGAAAAAAAAATACAGACATACAGGCACACACACAAACATCTTGCCTTATATATATATATATATATATATATATATATATATATATAATCGATTTTCTGCACTATTGTAAGAACTGCAACCTTGAAACTTCTGAATATCGATTCTTATGTCTTTGTCTATGAGAGTATCCAATTTGATTAAAATCGGACCACTCCTTCTATAATCCGATTTTTTCGATAATCAATTTTCGTTATTTATCGGGGGTACCTCGACACAAAATCTAACTAAGAACACTCGCAGACGCTTATAGTACTACTGTGAAAATTTTCAAGAAAATCGGTTCAGCCGTTTCGGAGTCTATAGGTAACGGACACACACACAGACACACACAGACAAAGTTCTATTTATAAATAAGTTTAGATATGTATATATATATATATATATATATATATATATATATAGTACTGTGCAAAAGTATTAGGACAAGAATTATTTTATCTTTTATGAGGCATCAAAATAAAGCATATATCTTTGAATTAACACAGAAGCACACAGATATTGATATACATGTTTTATCAAAGGCCATAATACGCACATGTGAGTT